>CM060866.1:25091715-25115685 GCA_030737845.1 Acorus calamus | reverse complement strand
TTTATGTTTTTTTTCCCCAAAAATGTGTGTATTTAACTCATTGGAGTATATAGTTCATTTTTGGGCGCGCACACACTCAATCATTCCTTGTTGTAATCCTAGCACACTACATAAGATCCATCAATTTTTTTTGTCAAAGTATGCATTTCACTAGACAAGTATAGAACTTCTAAGAAAATTCAAAACATGTCGGGACTGAAAGTGATCACAAGAATGACCAAGTGTAACAGTATTCCTCCATTTTCTGTAAAGTTACTTGCTAGAGGAAGTATATACTTCAAAACAACAAGGAACATAAATGATACTGTAAATAAGGACTCCCCCTGATTTTTATTCTAAAAAAATGGATCAAGAAGCTGGTGAATCTCAATCCACATCCCTGAAAACAATTCCATACCCAAACAGAAGGTCCACAACATGCCATTTTTTTTTCCATTGGCCATGGTTTTTCAAAACACGAATCTCTATCCATCAATGAGAGACTAGTTAGTTTTTTACAGTGAAATAATCCAATTGAGTCAGAAATGAAACAAAAGTGCAACTAAGATTGATTTCCACTTCATACAAAAGAGACATGACAATCATTCAAATTAGAGCACCAGCTTCAACTGGATTTCTTTTTGGATTTGAGCATAACATACCCAATGAAGACGCAGAGGAAGCTGAGAAGCCCCAACCCGGCGAAGACGGGTATCAGTATAGCATACTCTTGTGGCAAGAAATACCTGTGAATGAAGTGGTCGCTCTCCACAAATGGCTGAAAGAACCAAACATGGATTCAAACAAAACCCACCAAAAATTTAAAAAAATTGGAGAAGCCAAAATTAACTAACCAAAATGATGACCCAAAATGTGTAGTAGGTGAAGATCGATAGGCTTATCATCGATAGTAAAAATCCGACGGCTTTGTCTGCTAATTCCATCGCTTCCACCTGATTAGGACAAATTTGAAGCAAATTCAATTCCAAGATTGAAAACTTTTATATTGGGGGATTATTGAATCTCAGAAACCAATCTGTAAGCACTCATAGAAATTCATCATGGACATGAAATTTAAACCTAATTTATCAAACAAAATTCGATTTTTTTGGACGAAATTCCACCCAATATGGGTCAACATAATCAACAACCAGATCTAATGAAAAAAAACAGTAACTAGAAGGGCGAAGAATGAAAAACCCACCTTCAGATGGACTCCTTCCCTGAAAATAATCGATGTCACTCTTTATATGTTTTTCGATTTTGATTTAGGGTTTTTTTTTTTTTACGGGGGTTTGATTAGGCCTGTCAACGGATCAGATTCGGACTGATCAGAGTGAACCGGACCCGATAGGTCCGGGTCCAACTCAGGACCTGATGAGTCCTTGAAAAGATGGACCGGACCCGTCGGGTCCAGGTCAGACCCGACCCGGGGATGACCTTAAAAAAAAGAAAAAAAACTATGGTGCTTTGTGTGGTAAACACGCATTCACTCTGAACGTGTGTGGACGTCCAACTTTTAAAGCACTGAAGCTCTCCATCTATGAATGAATGAATGTGTGATAGGTGTTATAGGGAAAACGTAGACTGTACGGGACATATGGGTTGGCTTTTCATCTCTTCCACTCGGTCCACTCGGAAGCAAAGCAAAGTACCTTCATAAAGCATTATATATATAATTGTTCCTGACAGTTTTTACTTTCGGCCCAGCGAAGGGGAAGGTTACAGGAGGAGGCTGTCGCGGATGGCCGTGTGAGGCGGAGATGAAGATGCAGATGGCACGCGGAGTGGCCGACGGAGGCTGTCGCAGATGGCCGTGTGAGGAGGAGATGAAGATGCAAACGGCGCGTGGAGTGGCCGACGGAGGCTGTCGCGGATGGCCGACAGAGACTGTCGCGGAGACTTGAGAGAGACAGCCGGCAGAGGCAGTCCCACGAAGACTTGAGAGACAGAGGCGGCAGAGTTTATGATTTGGGCACGTCTACACCCACCAACCATTCACCTATTCACACCAACCAAAACATAAAAATATATATATTTAAATTTAAATTAAACATCATTATTCTCACCAACCATTCGACGGTCTATCTGTCAACATTTCTTTACAAAACCTTCCTTTACGACATTCGACAGAATCTCTGTCAACTTTCCTTTACGACATTCGACAGAATCTCTGTCAATTTTCCTTTACGACATTCGACAGAATTTCTGTCAACCTTCCTTTATGACATTCGACCTTAACATTGTCGAATGGCTTAAAAAATGTGAGGATTTTGAGATAGATATAGTTTTTAAAAAATGTTTATTTAATGTGAGATTTTAGTTTTAGATTAGAGCATGAAGATTGAATTAAATGGTTTTGATTTTCTTCAATAGCTTTGTACGCAAATGCAATGAGGTTAAAATAATTAACTATTACTTTTAGCTCAAGTGTTTTTATTGGAATGTGGTGATTGTAATGTGAGTATTAAATGTAACGCGAATGTGTTGACATTTTGATGTACGTTGAATGTTAAATGTGATCGAATGTGTCTAAAGTCTTCATTTGAAAAAATATTCAGTTCGACATTTCTGCGGTCGAGTACACCCTCCCAGGTCGACAAACCAACTGTCAAATGTTGTAAATGAAAGTTGACAAAGCTGTTGTCGAAGTTTGTAAAGGAAGGTTGACAGAGAGACTGTCGAATGTTGTAAAGGAAGATTGACAGATCGACCGTCGAATGGTTGGTGAGAATAGTGATGTTCAAATTTAATTTAAATAATTTTTTTGTTGTTTTGGTTGGTGATAATAGGGAAACGGTGTGTGGGGATAGACGTGCCCTTATGATTTTAGGGGTTTTTTTTTTAATTTTAGGGCACATTTGATTTTTGACTTTAGGGCTGTTTTGTTGGTGGGCCGGGTTTTGTCTCACTGCTTGAATTTTTTTTTTTTTTTTGTGGATGACTTGTGATTGTGGGCTTGTTATAGAGTTATGGACTTGTGAAAACAAAAGTGAGTTAAGATTTATACTAATAAATTGATAAATAAAAATAAAATTATGGATCAACTAATACTAATATGAGCATATATTAATAAATCAATCGGGTCTAACGGGTCGGGGCGGGATGGGCTTGGACCCGACCCGTTTGTATGTTCGGGTCCACCGGATCGGGTCCAAATCGGGTCGGGTATATTACACGTGTAATCGGATCCGGGTCGGGTCCGGGTCTGGACCCGACCCGTTGACAAGCCTAGGTTTGATGAGGAACATGTTGTTTTTCTCGTATATATACGGTCTTATATACAGTTTAGTTGGTTGGTTGTTTCCGTAATTCCGTGTATATCCTTTTTTACACTATAGTATGTAGTATTGGAATATCGGGTTAGGTCCAATTTAATTGTCTAACGCGTTCCTAACCATCCGATTTTCTTATTTTGAGATACACAAATTAATTAAAAATAAGGTTTAAAATTTAATTATATTAAGTTTAGTTTTGAAATCTTACGAAATAAATTAATCACAACAAAATGAGAAAATATAACGGTCAGAAACGTGTTAGACAATCAAATTGTCCAATGTCTGTTGAACCAATCTGATCCCTAGTATTAGATGCATGTTTATGTTAAGGGTCAAAGACATTCACGTCCTCGCAAATATGGATAATCACATATAAGTCATTATAAAAGTTAGTGCAAACTACAGGTACTAAAAAATTCACAAAAACCCACAAATATCAATTATCAACCCACATATATCCCTAGTGTCAACATAGATTAGCTATAACCCAATCTACCTTAGTCGACCCTAACATATACCATTAAATGATTAAATTATCCTCAATTATTTTTACACTTTCCAAACATAAAAATTTGGTCATGACAAAGATAATTTGGTCTTTACAAAGATTAATTTATTTTTATGATTGTTTAAGGGGACTATAATGTCTATACAATTGCATAATCATTGAATATTCTTATAATATTCCATCAAGTTTTGATGAAAATTTAACTCATGGATGATAATTGGGTTTTTGTGAGTTTTCAATGATTTATATTTCTGTCCCAACTTTGAAAGGGATATATATATGGGATTATCCTTAGATGTCTTTACCCTTATGTTACATGAATTGTATGATTTTTTTTTTATGTAAAAAATATATAATACACTTTGAAAAATCAAAACACATGTTGGGACTATATATAATACAAATATTATTAACATGATTTTTTTTATATGTTTTTAACTTTATTTTATGTGAGAGCACTAAAATTCGATAATAAATAAGCTTTAATTGAAAATGGGTTTAGCCATTAACTTTTTTTGACAAACTTATATTAAAATTAAGTTTGTAGAAAACTATATCTCCACCAATACTAAAAAATCCAATTTATGATTAATTTTTATGAAAAGAAGTTTGTGCCGCTTTTAATTAGAATGAATTTTTTTTTCTACTTAGAAATGGACTACAAAGTAAGGGTCATCATCCGGCCCGAGGCCCGAAAGCCCGGCCCGCCCGGCCCGGGCCCGTTCTCGGGCCGGGCAGGCCCGGCCCGTTTTCAGGGCGGGCCTGGCTTGGGCCTGGTTCTAGGGCCCTGCCCGTTCGGGCTGGCCCGTAAGCCCGCCCGCGGGCCTGGCCCGTAGGCCCATGGAGGGTGATTCAATGAACTAGTAACATGTGATTTTTATTTGAATTATGGTTGAATTATACAAATTATTAACATTTATTTAAGTGTCAACTTAGTTAGGTACATGTAATTATTCATTTTTGTAAATAATTAATTCATTTAATATTTTTATTTTGAAAATTCAATAGATATACATATTTTTTTCAGCATTATACTTTAAATTTTATGTTATTTTAACATTATATACAAATAAACAACGTAAAATAAAAAAATAAAATATTTTGAATTTGGGCCCGTGGGCCCGAACCCAGGCCCGGCCCGTGAGGCCCGGGCCCGTGGGCAGGGCCTGGGCCCTGTTTTTTTATCACGGGCCGGCCCGGCCCGTGAGGCCCGGGCCCGTGGACAGGGCCTGGGCCCTGTTTTTTACCACGGGCCGGCCCGGCCCGGGCCCGTTGGCCAAGCAGGTCCGCGGGCCTGGGCCCAGGGCCGGGCTTGGGCCCTGTTTCAACGGGCCGGCCCGGCCCGGCCCGTTGCCGACCCCTACTACAAAGTGAAACATTTTTCTTTAGGGAAAAATTCATATAACCCCCTATAATCTTTCCTATATCCACATAATCTCTTGAATTTTCGATAAATCTATGTAACCCCCCATAAAATCTATATTACCCCAACAGTTAAAATTCTGTTAACAATTTTAAAATATTCGAAGAATGTTACATGTTTAAGAGAATGTATTCATTTAACACCCAACAAACAAAGGAAAATTCAAATAAATCCCTCATAATGACTATTTTACCCCTCCCATGACTCCCCCCCCTGCAACCTCGTCAGGCCGACTATTGCGTTGACAAACAGTTGGGCCAACTCAATCATTTCCACCTCGAGCATTGACAACTTCACAGTTGCTCCATCTCCCCATATAAGTGTTGTCATCTCCTCCACTGGTCAAAAAACAACCACATCTCCTTCAGTGGTCAGACCGACAGCATCTCCTCCACTAGAGAGACTGGCAGCCCATCCTCCACTAAATAGATCAGCAGCACCTCCTTTATCGAACAATCCCACAGAGGCTCCAACATTATTGTGAATCCAATATTAGCAATGTCGAAGATGGTGAGACATCTGTTCTCATGTATTTGATAGAATGCTTCAACGAAATATTTATTGTGGACCAACACCAAAAACCTCTTCTTTTTTTTTGCAAACTACACCATAGACATCTAGCTCGTATGGCAATTATCTTATGCCACATCACGCGTTTGTTTCCGCACGGGAATGCCGATGTAAGAAATGTGAATGTTTGATTCTCACTTCCTGTAAAGGTCAAAGATTATATTGTCACCTCGATGTATTGCCTGGCAAAGTGTTTGGCAATATGTATGTGAATGTTACTCATTCAAGATTGCTCGATTTGGACCAAGGCCCAATATCTTCCCACAGATCAATCATAGCAATCTTATCAGCATCTATAGTTTTGTGTGAATTGTCTGCATTCCATATATTTTAAATCATATGCTGATTTAACTAGCTTCCACTGCCCATCATGGACAAATGTGACCTTATATATGGTGTCTTCATCCATAGCTCTAAACACCAAACAAAAACACATGATTTTGACTTATAAGAATTTTTTTAGAATGAAAAAATTCAGTTTAAATTCACATTGAACATACACCAAAAAAAAATCAAAATCAACAAATCACAAGAATGAAATACAACCACTATTCAAAGTGCTTAACAACAACAATTAAAACCCACTGTTCACAAGAATGAAAGTTATTTTATCAAGCCAAAATCACATGCAAAAAATCCCTTCCCAATTTACAAATAACATGACGAAAAAATTCAAATCTAAATAATAAAAAATATATTAGAGTGTACAAAAAGAGGGGGAGCTTGAAGGGTTAGAGTGTTTCACGTCACAAGTTGGTGAAGTTTCCGATGCTTGCAAGGGGTGCTTGACAATTTGGAGTTGTTCTCAACACTTGCTGGGGGTGAGGGTCAACGAGATCCAAGACGACACCAAAGGCCTCTTTTTCGAGCACGGAATTGGATGGCAACAGCACAAACCCTAAAAATAAAAAAGAAGATAGCCAAACCCTAGATAAAGCGTTTAAGAGAAAAGGAAAGTTAACATGAATTATACGGGGTTAAAATGATAAAATCCAATGTGGGGTTAAAGGCTTGTTATCTTTTAGTTAACTTAACTGATAGAAGGGGGTAAATGGACTTTGACGAGGGGGTTATATGAATTTACCAAAAAATCAGAGGGTTATGTGGATATAGGAAAGATTACAGGGGTTTATATGGATTTTCCCCTTTTTATTAACGTAATGATACCATTTTTTTAGGGATTAAAGATTATTATGAAAGCTAGGGACTAATTCCTTCGTTAAATAAAGATTATTAATTATCAAGGGAAAAAAATATTTTGTTTGTAATACACTAAAAAATAATAAAAAACAACATTTATCAATGTGATATGATCATATCCTATTTCTTGGGTTTTTGAGAGACTTGCCAATGAATTATTCCTTGGTAGAAAATAATCAATTAGCAAACAAACATGTTTCATATGTATTACATAATAAAAAATTTCATTTGTATAAAAACTTTTATGAAGGATTACTTCCCTTGAAAAAGATGATCTATTTCGTCGGTAAAAAAAATTACGAAGAAAATATGTAATTAGTACAAATTCGTTTTGGGGTGGATATTTCATGCCCTTCTTTAGTACAAATTACCTACTTTATTTTATTAAAAAAGATTAATATTTTTTTTCATTCCCTATAAAAAGATAATTTAAGGAAAAATGATTTAATCACATTCCAACACAAACACCTAAAAATTTATCAGAAATTCATTCATTACTTCATCTTGATTCATTCACTTTCTTTCCTTTTTGATATCTTAAACACACCCTATAGGGAGGTATATTGACATTTAATTGTTTTGGTGTCCGTTAAGTTTCATGCATGTCCCTTTCTACATGTAATTATCCATCTTTATGTCATTATATATGCATCTTCCACAAGTAGATTCCTTTAGATTCCCAGTCAATATTAAATAATCCATCCTCATCCAATCTATGCATCCATACTTATGTTATCTTTGTGAAACATAACTTATTTGCTTAAGAAGAATAAATATTGACAATTATACTTGTATAAACGAAAATAAGTTATAATTTAAGAAGAGACTGAAAAAACTTATTCATACCTTATACAATAAAAAAGGGAAAAAAATCCAAATAACCCCTTGTAAAACTGTCTGAAATCCATATAACCACATGACTTTTCTTAAAGTTCATATAAGTATATAACCCCCTGAAAACACATATGTAAATCCAAATAACTCTCAAATGCTAAATTTTCGTTGACAGATGAAGAATATTCTGTAAATATTTCGTTTGGTTAACCCTCATTGAAAATACAGTACATCAAAACCCATTTACAATGTGTTAAAAATACAAAAAATCATTTGTATATGACGATTTTACTTCTTTAAATAAATTATAAAACCTTACTTAAAGGGCTTATAAAAGTATTAATCATATGAACATATTAATCATATAAACTAATTTTATATGTGTGTTCATATGATTAATAATTTTATATTAGTTTAAATACAAATCAGATTAATATGTTCTCTAGAGTTATGTTTACGATGGACAAACAAAATGATGTATGTTGGGGTAAGCTTGTAATTTATTTTTGACTGGAAGAGTGGTAGACCCCTCCTCCATCAAGTCTGTTTTGTTTCTTTGTTTTGGGCATATTTGTTTAATTTATGAAATTACGACACATGTATACCATTTCATTATAAATAAATAAAAAGAATTTTTATTTTTAAATCTATGTAAACTATGATATTTAATAATCGGTTTCTTCTTTCTTTGTATTTTTTTTAAGTCCCTAACTTCTTATGTTAATTTGGTTATAAGCCCCTTTGTCAAATGATCGGTTGAACACCGTTAGTTGGTCAAACAAGTTTTATTTTTAAATCCCTGTAAACTATGTTATTTTATAATAAGCCCATCAATTTTTCATATTTCAATTTAAGCCTCTAATTTTAAATGTTTTTTTCATTATTAATCTCTTGACAAAATATCTATATGGGAATATAATTTAAATCAAAATTCAAAAATAAAAATATCTTAAAAATTTGCTTAGATAATCATTCTTTTTTTATTTATGTAATCAATTTAAATTCGATTTTCTAGGTGGGTATATGCAATGTTGAATAACACTGGGGTTAATAACAAAAAAGACATTTGAAATATGAAGAATCGATGGACTAATCACGAAATAACATAGTTTTTAAGACTTAAAAATAATAATAATAAAATTTGACCAACTATCAGTGTTCAGACGACCGTTTGAGGATGGACTTATAAAGAAATAGGTATTAGAAGTTGGAGGCCTAAAAAAATATGAAGAAATGAGGGACTTGATAACTAAATATCATAGTTTACATAAACTTAAGAATAAAAATTCGCAAAAAAATATGTTTTTTGGTAGGGCTGCAACTTGGGTCGGGTTGAATCCGATTTTTACATGGGTTGGGTTGACCAAATCGGGTTCGGGTTGGCCAATTCGGGTTGACTCACAAATCGAGTTGGGTTCAGGTTGGCCTTACTCCCAACTCGACCCAACCCGAACCCGTAAACTAATGGTTAAAAAAAAAGTATGGCCGTTCATTCTGTAGCTTCTAATATGGGTAGTCCAAATTTTAGATAAACCTAGCTAATCTTACGGGTTGGGTCGGGTTGATTTATTTAATTTACACATTATGTTAGAAAAGTCAGGTTGGGTCGAGTTGGTCCAATTCGGGTTGAAAATCGGGTTGGGGTCGGGTTAGTCCAATTCGGGTTAGGTCGGGTTGGTTTATTTAATTTTGGATTGGGTTCGGGTTGGTCCAATTCGGGTTGAAAATCGGGTTGGGTCAGGTTAGGGTTGAGTAGTTTAGAATTCGGGTTGGGTTCGGGTTGACCCCAACCCGAACCCAACCCGCCCGAGTTGCAGCCCTATTTTTTGGAGTCACAAGGAATCAAAAGATATGTTCACAGGCATTTGGTTTGACATAAAATAAATACTTATTTGATTTATCACTTAAAATAAACACTTATTTCTTATTTAGTTGTTTGTTTTAAGTACTTCACTTATTTAAAAAATATTTTACTTATTCATTGTTGAAAGACTATTTTGTCTGTAATCTTTTCATTTTATAAAAAATGGTGAATCAAATATCAATTAAAAGAAATATTTCATAAAATGATCATAAATGCCTTTTTATAAGAACCACAAATAAAAATTTATTTTTCTTATCTAACTAAACAAAGTTTTACTTAAAATATCACCACTTGTATTATTTGCATTTATAAATCAACACTTAAAATCAACAATCCACCGAACCAAACGCATCAACCCCAATTACATGTTTGCTTTATATATACATCAAATAAAAATAAACTAAAAATTGCACGTGCATCACACGTGGCACCAATTCGATTAGAACAAGAACCCAGTCGGAGCAAGTGCCGGAAGCGCCACCGCAATATATCTGTATATAAAAAAATATTTAAAAAAATCACAAACCATAATAAAAGGACGATACTACCCTCCAAAGGACGCCCACTTCAACGGACAAAAACGAGGGCACAATCGTCATTTACCTCACGTCGCTCCCGTTCTCACGGGACCGAACCCTTCCCGTCCGTTCGCCCTTCACCGCCGCGGTCTTCGGCGCGCGCGACCCCCTCCCGGCCTCCGCCGCCTTCGCGGTTTCCGAGGCGGAGCGGGTCGCGCCGTCCTCGGAAATCGCGCCCAGCGACGGCCTCCAGTGGGCCGAGCGCGACCGCCTATCGGCGGAGGAGGCGGCGGCGCGCGGCCGGATCTCCGCCTCGTCGTCGTCCTCCACCGCCGCTCTCCGGCGGCCGCAGACGAAGAACTTCATCGAAAGGGCCCCCCTCTTTTTGGGTCACAGCGAGAACTTTTTTTTTTTTTTTTTTTGTTCTTTATAGAGGGGAATCTATGTGGTGGTTTACTGAAATGCCCTTCGTTTTCTAATTGGAATATAATTTTCAGTTGAGCGATATGTATGGAATTAATTTAATTTAATACCATGATATTGATGTGTATCCATCTAGTTGAGATTAAAAAAAATAAAACTTAATCGAGCGCAAGTGGACACATTAGATAATAATATGATCCTCATAGAGACTTAGGATTTAGGTCCGTTTGGATATGAGTTTAGGTATATTCTGTTTTTAAGAAGTTAAAAATTTTCAAACTCAAATTCAAACACATTTTCAACATTTAGTTTTTTAAACCACCGTCTTCTTTTTTTAGGTTAAAAATTTTACAGTTGAAAATATAATAAAACAACATTTTTCACAAGTTAAGCCTGAAACACAAGATTCTAATAATCTTACCCCCCATTTGGATTGAGGAATTGAGTTATTTTAAATAAATAACTATACCAGTATAGATAACAATTCTATAGTAATAAGAGATTTTCTGTTTCGTTGTGTTTTTTATTATTCTCATTGGAAAACGTAAGAATAAATGTTGAGTTGTTTGGTTGATAAAGAATAAAATATAAATAAAGTGTGAAAAATTGATTTGACATTTGAGTCATTTGATATATAAGAGGTGTTGACTGTTGATAGGTGATTTGATGTGATAAGTTGTAAAAAGTTGATTTGACATGTGTGCACATGAGAATAAATAAAGTGAATATAGTTTATCATAGGGGTTACTTAGAATTGTTATATTAAACTGGCTTAGTAATACCAAGTTATACTATGCAAACAAAACAGCCATTTTCCATATCCATTTTTATACCACTCTTATCCGGGTTTAACCCGTTACCCAAACAGGGGGCTTAGCGTTTCAAACTCACATTTAATTACAGCCTAACACTTTGTAAAGTATAGTAGAAGACAATGTTATACATGTAACACAATAATATAATATATATGTAATGTAATATCCCTGCTCAAACTTAAGTTGAATCAAATAATGTGAGTTTGCGAATGAGTTACTGAAAACGAGGAATG
Organism: Acorus calamus; assembly: GCA_030737845.1. Taxonomy (NCBI): domain Eukaryota; kingdom Viridiplantae; phylum Streptophyta; class Magnoliopsida; order Acorales; family Acoraceae; genus Acorus; species Acorus calamus. Next base: position 25,104,040 of record CM060866.1, on the reverse strand, counting down.
TGATGAGACTCCATAAAGATGTCAACGAGATGCTCAGTAGAGGAAAGTCGCAAAAGCATAAGTGTTTGAGCAAGAAAATGCTGACAGACGAAGTGACGATCAATCTCAATATATTTAATCATCTCATGAAAAATCGGATTGCTTACAATCTGAATAGCACTTTGGTTATTGCAATAAAATGGTGTAGGACCAACAATATCAACTCCAAGATTGACCAAAAGACATCTAAGATGAACGATCTCTTTGGTTTGGATTATTTCAGGATAATGTTTTTACATGTTTTGGATTATTTCAGGATAAATGTTTCAAGATCATTATTACACACACAATCATTTTTTTCAGCTCAAAATAGATGATGTTTATCATTTTTATATAATAAAAAAATCTAAACACTTGTGGACCGAAATTAAGATTGAAAAAAAAAATTGTACATATAAACTCATTCTACATGAAAAAAATATTAACTTGTTTCATCTAATCAAGCATATTTATAATTAATAATTATGATTGTATATAAAGATTACATTGTCATATGCAACTAACACTTTTAGTTAATTTGTGTATGAACAAATTACCAATTATTTAATGGCAACTCACTAAGGTAGCTGAGATCAAGTGCAACAAGCAGAGATAGAGCGTTTGGTGCTGTTAGACTCACTAACAACAAATAGGGGGGGGGGGGGGGGGGGAGATAACAAAGTTGTTAATAAAATACTTTGTGAGTGCTCATGAAATGCAAAAGCCAGGCCATATAGTAAACAATTCTAAGATGCTTGACGTTACAGTAATGACTTATTTATCTTGCCAGAGTAAGTCGACCGATGAGATGATTTTTTATTAATTAGGAAAAAATACACATAACCCCCTGATTTTTCCTGAAATTCATATAGCCCCTGAAAACATCTATGTAAATTCAAAAAAACCCATAAATTGAGTTAAATTTTAATTGATAGATTATGATTATTCTGCAAATATTCTGTGTGATTAACCCTTCCTAAAAACATATAGTATATCAAAAATCATGTCCAATGTATTCAAAATGCATAGGGTTTTACATAGAGGTAAAATCGTCATTTACATAGGGTTTCTGTAGAGGTAAAACATTATAGGGGATTTTTGACGTACTATGTTTTTCATCCAGGTTTACCCTAACGAAATATTAAACATAATCAATTCTACGTACATGTATGGAGGCTTTCAAAGGTACATGAATATGTCCCCACCCCAGTAATATAATATTCAACAGATGTTCACATCTACCCATCAAATTCTATGGGTTGTCAATGTTATTAATATCATGCATCTGCAAAAACCACTGATAATAAAGATTCGTATATGATCGTTAACCTATAGCGACGGTTTAAGTCATATGGTGACGGTTTAAAACCGCAGCTATAAATGACATTTCTTGTAGTGTGATTCATGTATATTATATATAAGTTTCATGTATTTTTGGGGTCTACAGACTCCTTACACCTCCTTGCTAGTTAGGTGCGACGCATTTCTTGAAGAAATGATAACTCATGAACGATTCAATTCAATTCATATATTATTCCGTTTATCACAAAAAAATTGTGAATGTTCGAATTAATATAAAAACAAAAATAATTTCATTCACGTTATTATTTAGTTTCATTTATGGATCGTTAATTTTAATTCATAAAAATGTAGTTCAATTCAATCGTAGAGATTTTAAGTTCAATGCAAAGAAGCTATGAAGGTTCAAATTAATATAAAAACAACTAATTGCATTCACATTATTTAATTTAATTTATGGATAGTTTAATTCAATTCATAAATATATGAATTGATAAATTTAATTTAAGATTTTATATAAAACTAGTTTATGACAACACAAAAATTATTTAAATCTTTCATGTATTTAACACATGATGTGTCCACGTATCTAACACATGATGTGTCCATGCATCAGTTCCCAACCTTGATAAAATACAACCTTAGCTTGCTATCAATCCAAGTGGTTGAAGAGGCTCCTTGAAAATTATCCTGACAACGAGCCTGTATGTCAATTGTCATGGAATAAATTGTTGCGTACACTCCAAGATTCAGTTGTGTACTCAAGCAAAATTTTATGGTTTCCTCCATATAAATCAGCAGAAGAGTGCCACTTGTGAACTAGAATATCATGCATCTTTCCATGACTCCCCTTTCATGTTTGAGTCAAGGGAGCTGAAGAAAAAAAAAAACACAAAACAAATGGACACAAATAATTAGAACTCAAGCTGATCATGTGGCTTAATTTAATTTATGAGGGTGGAGGGATTGAGGAATTGCCCTCACATAACACACAAGATATCTGCACCATAATTATCCATGTCATATGATAGTGACTCATGTATTTTGAGTCATATAATATGAGTAGTTGTCACCTAACAACATTAGATGGGTTAGGTGGTCTTCTTGAGCTTCACACAACGAGGGCTCTCCAAAACAAAAAAAAAATTATGTAGGTAATTATCAAATTTTTTATTTTTTGGGTAAGGGATACATTTTACATTCATTTAGCTAGATCATGACATAAACTATTTTGGGATAGATAATTTTTGTACTATTGATAAAAATAAGTCATTTTATTTTTATTGTGTTTTTAGTTATTTTCATTAGAAAACAGAATAATAAAATTTTTGTTATCCAGTTGACCATAGAGAAGTTGTAAATAAAAAAAATGAATAAAATGTGAGTAAAGAATTAGAAAATGTGAAAAACATTTATTTGACATGTAAACCCTACCCCAATATACTAGTAGAATATGTTAGGTGGAATCATACAATTTCAAAGATGATATGAAATACCAATATCAGTTTATTTCATATATTTTCACATATCTATTATACTCTCTTCTTTTTTTTTACAAACAAATAGATTGTTATTCTCCACCTATTCTGTCACCCAAGGGCTTACTTCTTAATTTACATTGATAAGAAAAATGTCAAACTAGTATTTTCCCCAGCATGAATGAACCCATATAAGAAACAGCCCAGTTAATGGGTTTCCTGAGCCCAAGATATGGCCCGTTAATGATGTCAGTACCCTGTAAACATAGATGACAAGGATAATGTAATGTATGGCGCATTTTCCAACTCAATTTTGGCCTATGGATGTTTATATGTTTTTATAAAAAAAATTAAACATGCATTTATAAAAAAAATATAAAAAATATATTTTGAAGCATATACTTCTTTAATGTAAATATGTAATTTGATGATTTTCTATTAATACATATGTGACTAGAATTAAAGTTGAGAAAAAAATTGTATAAAAGCACTTAAACCTATAAAAGCATTTTCAATCGATATGCTAGTTAATTAAGAGGTTAAAGTGTCATGTGAGTACTTTTATATCTCAACTATACCTTTATTTACTACACCACCATTTAGTTGGCTGTTGTTACTCCAATAGACTAGCTAAAACTAGTCAAAATAATAGGGGGCCACACCTCTACTCTCACTCAAACACCTTTTAGAGCTCCAAAAGGTCATTTTTGTAACTTTTCAAATGTTGGCGGGCTAAAATGCTGGTCAGAGTTAGCTTGAAAAATAATATCTGATAATGTTGGCGGGCTAAAACATTGATCAGAATTAGCTTGAAAGATAATATCTGATAATGTTGGCGGGTTAAAACACTGGTCAGAGTTAACTTGAAAGATAATATCTGAGCATTTAGCTCTTTTTTAACAGCTCTATTGAAATAACATTTTTACATGTTATGTAAAAGTGTGACATTCACTTGTTAGTTAACTCACTGGAGATGCTCTAAGCCCGCAGTGTGGGCCCAATGCTCATCAAATATCCTTGAAATAGGCTTTTTTGATGATCCTCGAGGCCCATTTATTGATGTTCCCCTTTTTTATTTTATATTGAAGGATAGAGTTGCAAATCTCTAGTGACTGCTCATCTTTGTTACACAATCCAGTTTGGACATTTGTAACTCTTTTTCAGTTATAAATGGACTACCTTCTCTAAAAAAAACAAAGAAAAATGTTAGCTTTCGTGCCAACAACCATTCCTACAATCCTAACCTCAATACCTCATATATGTTTTCTCTATTCTAATATATTTAGCCTAGTCTATACTGTGTTAGGAAAACCCAAAAAAATTATGCATTGAAAATATATATTTCGTATGATTGTTTTTGTAGTCTTCAACATGTTTTAAATTTGTTAAATGTAAATTAATATTTCATTAATTATAAAATGCATGTCTTCAAAAAAATTATATACTTAAATGAATGATCACATGTCAACACTCTTGATTTGAGTTTTTTTTTTTTTTTTGAAAAAATGATAGGCATATGCTTTAAATTTAATTCAAATTCAAGCGACAAGCCTAAAGTATAAATGTTTGGTAGAGGAGGGATCTACCAAGACATAATACAATTGAGAGTTGATAGGCGTTATTAGGAAGTGTAATCACTTGTTTTTATCTCTTTTAGAAACTGGATTTATAACAAAACCTAATAAATTAATTAAAGTTGGGGGTTGAGATTACTATGAGAGCAGTAGTTCCTAATTAATAATGCCAGATTTGTCACAGTCCAAAGATTAATATGTTTGAACGTTAACGTTTCAATTATTTTGGTAGTTAGGAATTTGTTTAGCTATCTTTGACAGTGACTGGTAAGGGAACATTATTATTCTGTTGTTTAATATGTGACTCCATCTCTTAAGGATTTGATTCAAATGGTGAATGATATGTCATCATTTTGAGAAAAGAATATATATATTTAATATTTTCTCCTGACGGTTGTCCTTAAATTACATGCATTTTGCATGGATCATAGATTCATAGTTAGTGCCACACATGCATGTATCACACATTAAACAAGTGAATAAACCCAATTTAAATAATATTAAGATCTATTAATTAATATTAAAATATTCCAACACCAAGTTAAGTATAGCTTATAGGTTGTCATGACATTTAGAGATGTCTAGCTTCTATTTTAAATTGTAGTAGCATTTGTATGTAACTTTCGGAATCCTATTTAGAAATAAAAAAATATTTTTTAATTAATTAATTAAATATGTATGGATCGAATAGGGTTAGGATAGTATATTATGAAATTTTTCTTTAAAAATATATTATCTTTTGGATTACAGGTACAAATACTTTTAACGTTTTCGAAAAACTATCAAGAGTTCAATAATTTTATAGACAGATTAATTACCATAGAAAGTTTAGATTCTAGTATATATCAGTTACAAATGCTACCTGATTAAATAGTCCACTAAATTTATTTTTATGCTTTTAATTTTGAATTTCATCCTAAATTAAACAGGCCATGCTAAATTAAAAGCTAAATTCATGCATTTGATTTTCCAACCTCTACTGGACCAATTTATCAAGATTAATTCATCATATGATTGAAAGATGAAAAAAATCCAAATAACCCCCCTAAATTGTTTAAAATCCATATAATCCCTTGACTTTTCTTGAAATTCATATACCACCCTAAAAACACATATATAAATCTAAATAACCCCCAAGTTAATTTTTGTTGACAAATATATAATATTATACGAATATACCATTTAGTTAAAATATATTATAAAACCCTATTCAGATGAGTAAAATCATTACTTACAAATGATTTTCTACATTTTTAACACATTATAAGGGTTTTTAGTATTTTAGGTTTTCAGTCAGAGTTAACCAAACAAGATATTAACAAAATATTCATCATTGTTAACGAAAATTTAACTCAGAGGGCTATTTGAATTTACATAAGTATTTGCAAGGGGTTATTTAGATTTACATAAGTGTTTTCTAAAGGATTAATTGGTCTTTAGAAAAAGTCAGGGGGTTATATGGATTTCAATCAGTTTATAGGGGTTTATATGGATTTCGATCAGTTTATAGGGGGTTATATGGATTTTTTCCTTAGATTTTAAAGCGCAATCGACTCGGATACATAATAATTCATTTATCTTAATTAATTAAGAATTATTTACACAAATGGCGCGTTTGGATGTGAGGTTGAAAAACAATGAGATTCTTAAAATTTTTATGTTTTTAAACTCAGTTTTTGAAAAGCTATATTTTATTAGATTTTCAACTGTAAGATTTTTTGACCTAAAAGGGAATATTGTGGTTTGAAAAACTAAATGTTGAAAATGTGTTTAGATCTGATTTGAGAATTTTTAACTTTTCAAACGCAGAATTTACTTAAACTCATATCCAACGGACTCAAATTTTATAAAGAAAAAAAAGAAAGAAAAAGAAGCCAGTGAGTTATTCAAATGAGTACAACGTAATAGTACAAATGATATCAATTTGGTAATTACCCTCTTCTCCAAATAGACTTCTCCTTGGATAATTTGCAAAGATATTATGTATTGTTGTTTTTCATGAAACCACCAAAATGACTGAGTAGAAAGGGACATGTTTGTCCTATGTCATGGAAGTATATGCTTCAACTAACTTTGTGATCAGTACGTTCTCTAGCCGAGTTTATAACTTTATACCATAATCATAGTTTGTTTTAATTTTCAAATAAATATACATTCAACCTTATCTTTAATTAACTCTATTTATCAATCTCCAGCATTTACTTTTATGTGAATGCATATGATTTAATTAATGAACTCCATGTGAATATATACACACACCCATATGTATGAGGTAAAAGTAGAGTTGAAAATAGGAACAAATTAATATATACAACTGGATTTCATTAAATTTCCATCAATATTTAACAAAAATTTGATCGAGTAAAAACTATCACATTCTCACAACATCTGATAGAAAGTTAAGATCACATCTCATATATATCAATGTTTTTTCTGAATAACAAGATCATTGTAGAATAAATTGAGAGAGAGAGAGAGATTGATTTAATTATTGCTGTCCAAGAGAGTGCATAGGACAAAAGCATGGCCGGCGAGGGCTGCTCATTTAACTTACTCTACGCTTTCTAATCCATCATGGAAAGTACGTACTCAATTATACAGGCTCCCAACACCATATGCAAATTGAGCCAAAATATATTAGTAATGTCATGAAAATCCATGGTTTAAATGTGAAGTACTAAATTATATAAGGCGATGATATACTTAATCTGTTTTGTAGCTTATTTTGTAACATCAGATATTATGATAACGTAGTATGTACTATGTTATTATAACGTATGAGTAATGTTATAGTCTATAGCACAAAAAAATTAACATTTTTTCAATTAAAAATAAATAAATTAATGTATCTCAGTATATGTTTCAGTTCATATAATTGCATGTATTTTGATGAGAAACTGTATAATTTAAAAAAAAAACATTTGTGAACTGTAAATGAGACTGCACAAAGGCTTGAAGTATCATTTTCCAATTAGCATTTTGAGACAAGATATTAGTCAATGGCTATGCATGCAGTTAAGTTTTGACATATAATAAAGTTCCGTAATGGAATATATCCATGCATGATGGAATATATACATACTTGTCAACTTTATTCCCTTTGCAATGTAACAAAAAGATCTGATAAATTTATAAAGATCTGATAAATTTATAAACACTATGTAATGAATAATAACCATTTTTTTTTATATAGATAACCATTAATTAATCAAGATAATTGTCATTCTGCATTTTGGTCTTTTAGTTTTGATAGATAGATTGTGAAGATAGATGTTAATGTTGATATGAATAACTAAATTTCATTATATTAATCATTGATATGTCAATTATATTTTTTTATTATACATTATTTTGTTAATCAACTTTTATTTTTCCTTGGTGTCATCAAATAAAAGTGAAACACCATAACTTTCACAGTAGCACATCATATTCACACTTATACAATCCTCACCCACAGTTTTATTTACAATCCCACTTATAACCCACGTCTGTTTAATATAATATATACATTATTAAATGAATTATATTTTTTTTTTCAATATTTGCATAAATGAGTCCTTAGAAATTATACACCTTACTCATTTATAAAAGTGTGTATATATATACATGTTTTGTTGCATATATTATAAACCTTTAAAAAAATATAACAACGCATGAGAACTCTTCAAGATATTGTAATATTTATTCTATAGAGTGTTCATACATTCAATTTGTTTTGCAACCCTGTCTGCAGTCTAAAAGTGATCCATTAATCGTCCTATACACTATAATAGCGTGCATGGCGTCATTGCTGTGTATATACTTCATTACCGCGATGTATGAAAATTTAAGAAAAAATATTTTTTAAAGAAAAAAAATTAGTATACTTTTATATATTACTTTATTTTTTTATAAAAGTATGTATTTCAATGGAAAAGTGTATATTAAAAAAATAAAGTAAGAGTATGCCGTTCCATATGCAACTCTCATAAAAAAAAATTTTAAAAAAATATATACTTGTCTATTGAAATACATGTGTTTTTAAAAATTGACATAAACTGGTTTATTATATATATCATTTTATTTATCCAAATATATACTCTGATTTAACTTTTCTCTTTGGTGATTAGTGAATCATCATGAAGAAAGTATCTCTTCCTCTCCGCGAAGCGTCCTCAAATGTTTGAATAAAACCAAAGGTCATTTCTTTTATTCAGTGTGCCCTTGGCCTTATTCCACTTAATAAACAGAATAACCACTGACACACTCTCTCTGTGTACACACTACATCCACAACTCTCCCACAAACCAAAACAGATCTCCCAAAATCTCCTCCCCATCCTCTTCTCCCCTCCTCATTCCATGCACAGAACCATAAATCCAAGATAAACCCCAACCCCACCATGCACGTAAAACAAAAAAAAACCCCACAAACCCTAATCACCCTCTCTCACACTGAACCCACCACCCACCAATGAAGGCCAACCTAAGAAACAACAACACCCCACCACAGCCCCTCCCAATCAGGGGCTGCCACGCCAGCACCACCCTCGACGGCTCATGCATAGAGAAGCTCCTCCTCCACTGCTCCGCCGCCTTGGAAGCCGCCGACGCCACCGTGGCCCAGCAAGTCATGTGGGTCCTCAACAACGTCGCCTCCTCCGGCGCCAGAGGCGGCGGCGACACCAACCAGAGGCTCGCCTCCTGGTTCCTCCGCGCCCTCGTCTCCCGGGCCGCCGCCCTGTGGCCCACGTTCAGCAGCCCGGGACTCAGTGGCCCGCCGGCCCGGCCGATGAGTATCACCAAGCTCGCCGGATATGTTGACCTCCTCCCCTGGCATCGGTTCGGGTTCTGCGCCGCCAACCGCGCGATTATCGACGCGATCTCTGGTGGGGGTAAGGTGTTTTAGCTCCTAGCAGTGGAATAGGTGGGGGATAGGATGGAATAGGAGCGAGTTAACACAAAAACATGTTTGATTGTTGGACAATTAGCATAAATAGCTCGTTTAAACCAAAAATAGTATCGAATGGGAGAATATTTACAAAAATAGCACTGGTCAACGCTAACCATTTTTATTTTTTTACACTGGAGGCGCCGTATATAAAAGGCGTCTCTAATGTTTTTCTGTTTTAAAGCGAGGTGACGTATATATATGACGCCTCGTTTATTTTTATTGTTAAGATCACTATTTCTTCTTTAATTAAATATTAATTGTTGAGATTTTTATCAACTATTTGATTAAATTTTAATGGTTGATATTTGTTTGTTGAGAGAGAAAATTATGGAAGATTTGTTTATTGATGCTATTTCTACTAATATTTGATTTATGAGTGCTATTTTTGCCGGTTGCCATTGATTGTTTGCAAAGAATAAATGGATATAAGTATGTGAAATAGGTGGAAATGAGCTGGTTTTGATATTTTAGGTTGCATTGAAATTGTGTTACTTAAATCTATTCAATTGGTAGAAGGGGGTTCACATGTTAAATCACTTGTAATCTTCTCTGATCAGGGGACCCATATTTTATTCATTTTTATCCATAATTTATTGATAGTCAATCAAATAACAAATACTTCATTGTCATGTTTCAAACAAAAAAAAAAACTAAAAACACAACTAATAAAAAAAAATTATTCCATATATAACTTTAAAAACTTATGTCACTACCCAAACAGATTAGGAAACAAAGAATGCAATTGAGTAAAATCAATGGTCAATTTGATAATCTGTAGAAAGAGAATTCATATTTCACGTAAATTCAATTTTAGTAGCTCGGAAACAAAGAATTCCCAACATAAGTTTTTGAGTGTTTCAATGTCAAATTGGCGCTAGATTTCAAGGTTAATTATGAACTCTACAGATAATCTTCATATTATATTTTACATGTGTTAGAATAAAATAGAAAAAATAATAATACGATTTTATTCTATTAGAGGACTCGATCAACCCCTTTATATGTTAGCTAGTATAGAATAGTGTTACATGTAATATATGCATAATCTAACACTTTAAATACATGAATAAAAATCAATATAGTCTCTAAAAACTTCTATGCTCCTCTCCCTCTTCCTCTCCTCATCTTCTCTGCATTATCTTTTATGTCCAGACCACAATAAGCTGCACGTGCTCGACTTCGGAGTCGCGCAGTGCATGCAGTGGCCGACCCTAATCGACTCCCTCTCCAAACACCCCAACGGACCTCCATCGAGGCTACGCATCACCATCGCCTCCGACCGTCCCCCCGTGCCGCCTTTCCTCGACGTCCCCCTCGACGAGGTGGGCGTCCGCCTCACCAACTTCGCGCGCTCACGCGGCGTTTCCTTTGAATTCCGCGCAACAGCCGATCCTTTCACACTCGACGACGATGACGAAGCGTTGATCGTCAACTGTCAGAATTGGCTCCGGTACCTTCCGGACTCGTCGGCGCCCGATGGGTTCTTGGAGAAGGTGAGGAAGTTGGGGCCGGAGTTGGTGATCGTGGTCGATGAGGACTCGAATGTGGACTCGCGGAGCCTGCAAAAGAGGGTGTCCGAGTGCTTCAACTATGTGTGGATCCCTTTCGATGCGTTGGAGACGTTCTTGGCCAAGGACGACGAGCGGAGGGTCGAATACAAGGCGGATTTGGGGCGGAAGATCGAGTGCGTTGTTGGTTCTCCTAGGTAAGCTTGTCACTTGATCGGATATGGATCGGATACATATTAATATTTGAATCCAGATCTTTTCATATTCAAAATCGATAGTTCAGGGCTGGTTTCCAGTGGATTAAAATTTTGATGATAAGTTATTTTAATTTTAAGGAATACAAAGTTCATCAATTTTATATTTATTTACTTTTATCAAAAGTGAGACTACTTAGTCTTTAGGTGGAATGAAAATTTTGTATTTTCATTTCAACATTAAAACTTGTGTTATCTTGATTATTTTTTATATCAAACGAGATAAGTCATCTCTTATTTATCCCCACAATTATTCTTTTATCTCATTATATATCCCCTTGTCAAATTAGCCAGAAAAATTTATCAAAATAATATAATAGTTATTTAAATTTTTCAGAGTATAATTGATATCAGTATATAAAACTACATATAATTTTAAAGTACATGTTGATGCCCATATCTATAAATATTCGAATATCATAAAAAAAAATTTATGGAATGAGATATGGATTTGAAGTGTATACTGATATTTATTTGGATAATAGATGAACGTACTTCTAGGGATGGGAGATGGATGGAGAGGCTCGAGTCGGGGGCGCAATGGACGGAGCGGATTCGGAGGGCGGGGTTCGTGAGGGCGGCGTTTGGGGAGGGGGCGGTGGAGGAGGTGAAGGGGTTGCTGGATGAGCATGCGAGTGGGTGGGGGATGAAGAGGGAGGAGGACATGTTGGTGCTCACTTGGAAGGGTCACAATTCAGTGTTTGCAAGTGCTTGGGTGCCTTGTTGATTTGTTGGATGATTTGGGGGGGGGGGGGGGGGGGTGTGTGGTTTTTGGCATTGATTGTGTACTGGGGGATGTGGGCACGATCAAGGAGATCATCTGCATGTGTGAAAATCTAGATAACATTGTGTAGGCTAATGAAAGTTACATATATATTTGATTTTATTAAAAATGATATTGTATCATTCATGCGACACTCAGTACCTATCGACTCATGCAACATTTAGTTATGTCTTTAGAGAGTGTGGTGTGCTCACGCATTAAACATTCATATTGTAGTGATATATGAAATCTTTAATCAAATAAATGTTTTGTTAGAGAAATATATATAATTATAAAAATACAAAGAAAATATATATCTTTGTAAAGGTTATTGATTATATTCTTTAAACAAATATATTACATGAAAATCCAAATTTGATAGGACTGAAAAATGACGGCAGGAATCATTGTTCACAGTATTTTTTATTTTTTATTTTTTTTTTTTGTAAAAGGCTAAAATGACTACATATCATATTAGTTAAAATTAAAGGTTACATCA
>CM060866.1:24962715-25081715 GCA_030737845.1 Acorus calamus | reverse complement strand
AGAATCATAAGGTAACTGCCACCATGGTTTTTTTTTCCTTCTCAAAAAAAAACACCACATGCCACAACGCACATGGGCATAAATTTTAGCACACCCACTTTCCAATTAAGTAAAATAGTTTTATAGAATAGTTTTGCCCTTTTTCCAAGTTAACTAATCAAATTTCATAATTTTTCAGGATACATTCAAACAGGAATACAACAAAACTCACGGAAATGATTTTGACTATTTATTTCTCATTGACAGAGAAAAATGATACCTCCAATAAAACAATTTAAGAATGTGTCAAATTCTATATCAAGCCCATACTTGAGATATAAATTTTATGTCCATTTTTATATATTGTTGTGCAAAATTAATCAAGGGAGTGGAGACCTTTAGTAAAATTATATTTACATATGTTTCTCGAGTAAAGCATGCTTAAGAATAAAAAATCATATCTCAATATATGAGAGAACAATCTTTTCAATCAACATACACACACACACACACACACAAACACACAAACAAGTGTGAGAATAGAAATGTGATATCTATGATAGAATACTGTGATAGAGTACTGCTAAAGTTAGACATGATGCATCAATTAACTACCAATAGAAATGTGATAGCTATGACAGAGTACTGCTAAAGTTAGACATGATGCATCAATTACCAAAGAGGTAACCCTTCTTATATATTCTAATCTAAATAAGAATTTAACAAAAAAAATTAAAAATTTTGAAGAAAGAATATGAATCGTTTCTTATAAATTTTAATAGAAAAAGAATAATTTCTTGCATGCACAAAAAAAAAATTATATTTTCATTTTCATCAACATTTTTAGCAAGTAAACCAACAAAAAATATTCTCACCTCAACTCCGTGTCATACTCCTCTCCCCAAGATTTGCTTCCACCAAGCATGCCACCAAGATTAGCTTTCAATTGATCTATCTCAACAACTTTTGGATGCAACAATTTAATTATCTCATTTCTTAAAGTAGTATATTCTGGCTCTGGTATAGCAGGTATTTCCTCAGAGGTAGTGATACGATTGTATTCAAGATCCACGACAACTACCTAAATGAAAAAGTAAATGCCAAATACAAAGATAAAGGTTAAGATATAATTCAAATTGTTAACGACATTACAATCAATAAAAAAATTCAAGGAATAACAGAATTGATGGATGTAGAATCATTTTATTACTCTAGCCATTTTGTTTCCCATTCTTATCAGTTTAAGTCTGTCAAAGCATTTTTCTGTTTTTCAACCATCTGTCCTCAGTACTCACCCTCTGTGATCTACTTCTGTGCTGAATTCCCCACCATGCCAATTCAAACAATTTTCACTAGTTAGTTAACATGCCACTGGTCAACTCCCCAACATCCATATTTCCAGCCTATTTATTTTATGTTTTTCTAACCAAACATAAAGAAATTTGCTATAACATAAAACTGGCAAAAAACTATGATTCCAAACCACACCAATACTTCACTCCCAGCCAGCTACTACTTGATCAAGGTAATTTCAGCACCTTCCTAACTTACCACATTACTGAAGAACAGTGTAAAGGCATATCTTTCTAGGTTCTTACAGAAGCCTGTTTCCCATGTAATAAATATTCCTGAATGCACCTAAGCATAATTCTAAGTCTTCTAAATATGAATGGCATTCCTCCACATCCTCATCACAGCGGGCAGTGTAAGAATAGCAAGTTCAATTATAATAATTATCCCATTATAACAGTGCACACTTATAAGGACTCAAGCTGAAGCCTAGCTAAGAGACATTACAACTCCAAATATGCTTGCCTTCATTGGAGTTGCCGAAGCTGCTCAAAGATTCCTATATGATGCCGAAACAAATCAACAAGATCTATTCCATCAACGGTGAAATTTTTACTTGCAGTATGATCATCATGATTCAGAAATTACTTCTTACAGCAGGCTCTAAATCTGGCACAAACCCTCGTATCAATTGTGTATAATTTTTGGGAAGCCAGTTGAGCTGGAGAGAAGTCAGGCCTTCACTGTTAGTCTGGCCACTTGCACGTAGGAAAGCCTACCCTGTGTGTCATGCAGTTTAAGCTCCTGCAACCAAGGAGCAATTCTCTAACTTGCTAGACTTGGAAAGAACCCACTCAAGGATGGATGAAGGTACACTTCATCTGCATCCATATCTGAGGCAATTAATCAGCCAAAAAACCTAACTAACAAAAGGCCCAAATCTTATCCCCTCTATGGTACTTTCCAGAATACTCACTAACTAGATATCTATAGGGAAAACAAATCCATAGACACCATCATAAGACTCAAAATATGGGTGGTAACGCCAAACCTATTAATGCAAAAGTTCAACCCTATTGTTCTCCACTAGTTATCAGATCCAGGGAATTGAGCAGTTGATCTTCCAGCATGAAACCCATTGACTTCATAACATGACTGAATACAATTAAATTCATGAAGAGCAATCTATAGTTCATTGACTTTATAACCATTTAATATCACCAATTTAGATCTGCCTCAAAAGTTTCCACTGAAATTAATATATAGTTTAGCAGCACAATAATCAGTACGGATGACAAGGTTTTGCTTTCTACACCAGAGCACCATCATCCCACTAATGCAAAGTAGAGAACTATGCTGCAAACAAAGGAGGCACAACCATAGTTTAAAAAGCATGTGCGGACCCCATGTGCGGTGGGGTCCGCATACAGTACATGCGGCCGCATGTAGCCGCACATTGTATATTTATTTTTAAAAAAAAAAATTAGTATATGGGCGTTTGAACCTCGTTCGAACGGAATTCGAACGCCAAAGGACCGTTTGAATCCCGTTCGAACTGGGTTCGAACGCGTAAGGTCCGTTTGAATCCCGTTCGAACTGGGTTCAAACCGTTTGAATCCCGTTCGAACTGGGTTTGAACGCTTGAAGGGCCGTTTGATTCCCGTTCGAACTGGATTCGAACGGCTGACCGCACATGGCCGCATATGCCCCGCACATGACCGCACATGACCGCACATGGCCGCACATGACCGCACTTTGACAGCACTTGGGTATTATGTGCGCCGAGGGGGGCACATCAGCACGTGCGGCCGCACTTTGAACTATGGGCACAACGACGATCCAGTAATAGAGCTTGAAGGGGATTTTAAAGGTTATCATTTTCATATAAGAGTTAACAAGGGAGGTGGATGATGGTAGGCTTCTTTACTTCTAGAAGGATGGCTGGTTACTTAATTCCAAGCTAGCTAATGTGACAAGCAATAAAAATGACAAATTGTAAAGCCTGCCAATTTGTAGATGGAAGGGTATCTTGGATTCAAGGTTGAGAAGAAATCTTAATGTTGGAGAGATGCCAAATCTCAGGACGTGCTGATTATGCTTCATTTGATTCAAACCCCCAAATGTCGAGGACTGGTTAGGTTGCTGGAAAATTGGACTTCACAGTGAAGCGTTTGTGGAGAATAAACTTATCGAGCTATATAGAGTAAGGAAATCACCCCAGCCAAAGAAAATCGCCCCTTAAATTAATTAAAGAAAAATAGGAGAATTGGGCTAGAGATGGGAACTTTCCATGTAAAATATCTAATGCAGAAATTGAGTCAATATTTTCCCATAACGATAGATGGTGTATCCAAACCTTCAATCATCTTGACCCAACTTTTAAGAAGTGAGATAATTGTCATCCAATCTCTATATAGAATCTCGTGTTATGTTGGAAGATAGTAGATACAATCATTTGCGTGATCCATATGCTTCAACACACCACATGTGCACGAACTATCCCTCATGCAGTGTGTTGGGTGTAATGGTTGACTATGAACAACAAAAGCCTCAAAGGCACCAACCACACGGAAAGCAAACACTTCAGTCAACTTCTAAGAGTTTGGAGAAGACATTAAATCTCTCCAATGTTACATCAAGATAGCAAGGATTGCAGCAAATGCTGGAATGGATGAAATGAATGCTTTGAATTGTAAATTTTGTTTTCTAACTTGTACAGGCACTCACAGATCCTCAACTCATGGATAAAGGGATGCACCTGGGCAAGTAAAATATCAGCCTGGCTTCCTCCTCTAACCTGAACTTGAGAGTTTTTACATCGTTCTTTTTTATAATTAATATAATTATTCTTACCCACCAAAAAAGACACTGGTCGTTGTTTTGTGCCGGGGCTTCGTGGGGGGTTTGATGGATGGTAACCTGCTGGTTAGAGAGTAGGAGTCGGAGTATTATGCCTTCTGGTTGTTGCAAATTCCTAATCTACTAGCTGTTGTGTGTTTTCCTTCTGTAGCTCCATCTGTTTGTTCTTCTGCTTTTCTAATTTTCTTATTTGTTGATCAAAATTCTACACCTTCTATATATAATATAACTGGAAGGTAGGATTCCTACCATATTTTCAAAAAAAAAAAAAAAAAAAGTAGGAGCCGGGAAAATATTGCTGATTAACAGAATCTATGAGTATCCTGCAACTGTGATAACATCAAACTAAGACCATGTAGATACTGCGCTCTTCCCTCATCTCTCTCCATCAGCCTTGGAAGTTGAGATTTTGTCAGATTGCAATGGTTCTCAGAGCACACAATATGAAGATTGATCCTACGAAAATCATATACTGCCAAGTAAAGCACACGATTGAGGATCATAAACAAAGGCAACACCTTGTCAAATGGACAAGTAGATTCAAGGGGACAAACTAATGATATGAAGGAAATAGTGGAAACAGCAGTAGTTTTTTAAATATGCAGTAGCTTTTAAAATATCTACCGGGTACAACTCAAATTATCAACAATATAAAAATCTTTATTTTGACATCAAGTTGTAAAACAGACTGAAGGCATGATCCCTATAGATACTTTCTTTGACTGAATAATATGTCATGACACCTATCATGAAAATAATAGTGTTAATCAGCAGAAAATGGTATTTAGTTAGACGGTCTTGTACACCCCCCCCCCCCCCCCACCCCGTCTGGGAAATATGATAAGTGGTGTAGGGGCATTTCAAGTATCCCTCCCGCCCTCCGCCCCTCCCTCTCACATGCATTGCCAAGTAAAAAGGACATGAATGGAGATATAAAATAGGTGACATGTAATAACAAACACACAAATCATCATCTGATAAAAAAAATCACTTAAAATAACAGATTAAGTAAACATATACTGTTTTTTTTCATAAATTACTACAATATATATTTTGTTAGATGGTAGACATTATTGCTGATAATAAAACAAGCCAAAATAGTGGGTAACTTACACCATCCATCGTCAGACCAAATGTGTCAACAGCAGAATGAAGTCCCATCATGTATGGAGTAGGAGCATCGATATAATCAACTCCACTAAAAAATAGTAGTGGAATATAAACATGCTACAGAAAAACAAAAGCAGCATTCAGAAAGAAGATTATGAAAAAGCAAACTAATGGACTGGTGAAACATTTATGCCCATATGAAACTTTGAATGAAATAAAAAAAAAAAGTTAAATTCAGTGCTTATGAGATGAACATAGCTACTGATGCAGGAACTGAGATTGCATGACAGTTTCATTTGGTTCAGCTTCTGCATGATAAAAAATTTGTTCCACATCAAGACACTGCCAAATTTTGTCCAATCCTGAAACAGCTAAAAAGGTCAAGTTTGTTTTGCTTCTCAGAGCCTTTGGTTCATTGGATCTGTTTGTATGCTTTCATATCGGTTGCCACCAACAACCTTTTTAAGCACATTTCTCAAGTGAAAAATAAATTTTCTTTTATCTTTTCTTCTCTTGGCTCCTACTCGAGATGGGTATATGACTACAACCTAAAGTACGTAAAAAAAAATTCCGTTGACAAATTTATAAATGCAAAGATTCAATTGAAAACCAAATGGGCTGAAGTGAGTTTTTTCTTAATCAAAGGTGGAGGTCAACCAACATAATTTCATTAATTTCCTGGGATGTAACTACTTGAATTGAGTGTTTGAGTTATAAATGTTTCAATAAAAAAAGTCTGAGATATGAAACATAGGCCTTCTCTGTTCTCATGAGATCATTCCGTTCATTCAATTTAGGTTAAACAACTAGGAAACAATTACCAAAATGGGAAACATTTTTTTAATTGGTTCAGTTCAAGTTTACGATCCCTGCACCAAGAGCCAAATTGTGGGTAAAAGAACCTGATAAAAGAAACTGAAAATGAACAACAAAGGTCTCATTTTGATTTGTTCATGTTAGAGGTGTACTACAATATGTACCAAACTGCTCAACCCCACTCGCAACCTACATGAATCTTCAGCAAGCAAGCTTTTTCTTATAAAACCAAAGGTGACGGGGTACGATTAAGACAGAAATTTACCTGCCACCTGAATGGATATATTAAATGGCAGATGGCCTCTGATACAAGAGTCAAAAGGGTATACCTGCACATGATTTCAATGAAAATGATCCTTGAGCAGAATGTCATTGCATCACTTTTAAAACAAATATCACTCAATTTTTTAGAGAACAAAACACCATGTAAACCCTTCACCATGGAGGATAATACTAACAAACTGTGCATTCCTTTTGATCAATATATGATTGTTTTCAATTAAATCAAGAAGATGAGTTATGATAAGTATCATTAAATTTAAAGAGTGACAAACACTGGACAGGTATATACAAATTCCTCTATTTTTTACATGGGCCTGTATCTTTCATGACCTTCATCGATATTCTAAGGGACAAGCAATTCACATACAGGTTGCTGTTCCATGTTTCATATAAATCATAAAAATGTGATTATTTCCCATTTTGCAAGAAAAGTAAGGCATTTCCACTTTCGCTGGTGAAGGACAATGATTTATAAGGCAAACACCACACCAGACGTGTGGCGGACAACCTTATGACATAAGGATAAACCACATGTTTTTTACAAATGAATTAATATCATAAAGTGTGAAAACAATAATTGATAATGCAAATATCCAAACAAAAGCAAAAACGAAATAACTCATCAAAATACATCAATAATCAAGTAGAGAAAATATGTTGTCAATATCCACAATGAGCACCAACCATTTCAACTTAAAATAACATGGGAGAAAGTGAAACGGGGGACAAACAAGAGGAAGGAGATACTAAAATCTTGTTCAACATTACTGAGATTTCTAGCATATATACTATGTCACAAAACTAAGACTATGTCACAGAATGCATATTTGCAGAGATAATATGATGGAGATGAATATTGAAGGATGCATGAAGGTGTTAAATATAGAATTTATTACTTTAATGAGCAAGAGTACCTAAGTTATGGTATTTCGGTGGGCGGGTTCAGAGTTTCATATTGAATTTCTCATATTCTAAGGCAATAATAAAATGATAATTTTAGGCCTTGTTACATAATCCTCTACAGTATTGATTAATTCTCATATTATATGAGCATTCTTCGTTAAAAGTTTTAAGTGTTTCTTAAATATAGTCTAATTAAACAATAAACGTCTTATTCAATAATTTGAATCTTAAATGAAGAATTAAACACACAATATATAATTTACTTGTACAATGAAACTAAAAGGAAAAAGAAAAAAAATGCTTGATAAGGTTTGCTACTAGATTTCAATTTGAGCAATTGCTTGACTCAAATGTTTTAACTTTTTTTTTCTATTGGAGGTATCCCAAACCCTTCGAGGCAAGGACTAATCCTCCGGGTGTCCACACCGACCCACTCGGAAGTTTCCCTATGAACACTTTGGTAAGTCGAGGGGGGGAATTGAACACGCGCCAATGGGGAGCAAACCCATGATGTTAGCCAACTCACCAAGACCTGGTGGATTTTGGATCACAAATGTTATAACTTTGGATGTGTTTGGTTGCGCGATTGCGCAGCGTTTGCGATGGCAGGAAGTTGCGTTTACAATCGTGCAACCAAACAGTTTTGCAATCGCAGTTTTAAATCCAGTGATTACAGGCAAATAGTGTCCAAAAGCTGCGATTTCAAAAAGCTGAGAAAGTGAGCTTCCTGCATAATCAGTTTTGCAATCGCAGATTCTTGTAGAATCAGTTTTACAATCGCGCAACCAAACGCACCAAGTCGCATACTTTGTAATGCTTTGGAAAAAAATTATGGCATTTTTAAGACAATGGATTTAAGTTAAATATAGTTGATTTTGCATGTGACAGATAACTTTGCACTGTATATTTTTCTTTTTTTGAATTTTACTCAAACTTTTCCTTTGAAGAAAATGGAAGGCATGGCCCTTATTTTATTAAATTAAGGGAAAGTGACCAAAAAAAGGAGTACATCGTAGCAAAAAAAAGGGAGACCTTGAAAGACTCCAATAGAAGAGTGCTCTACTAAGGGATCGTTCAAGTCACATACATCAAATCGACTCCACAAACATGAGCTGCCCTCCCGAATACATAATGGGCCTTGCCCCTATGGAAAATCTTCTCAATCCCAAATGCTTCTGGCCATCTTGACTCCAAAATATTCTCTGCATATGGGGTTCCCCTTTTGAACAGGGAGCAATTGCGAGCAAGCCAAAAAGACCAATTCACAGTCGGGACAAATAATTGAGAAACCTTCTCCCAAATGCTCCTCTCCTGCCTCCCAAATTTCCTCTAGCTTTGAGAAGACACAATCCATACCCGTAGCCACACTCAACCACCCCCAAACACCTCGCCATCAGGCAAAGGATAAATAGATGTTCCACCCTCTC
Organism: Acorus calamus; assembly: GCA_030737845.1. NCBI lineage: Eukaryota > Viridiplantae > Streptophyta > Magnoliopsida > Acorales > Acoraceae > Acorus > Acorus calamus. The sequence continues at coordinate 25,073,049 of CM060866.1, read as the reverse complement.
CTCAATCTCTACACAACACACACAGGAAATCTGCCTCTAGTGCACATCGAGCTTTGTAGGACTTAGCTAGGATCTTGTGGAGATACATTGTCCATAAGAACGCTTCAATTTTTAGAGGGAACTTAAACAACCACAACTCCTTGTGCTTCATAGTGGTGATTGTGGTAGACTGCATCTCCCTCCTCAACCAGTCATAGCAACTAGAGAATCCCTCTCTGGATTTAGGCTTCCACACAACAAAATTTCTCGCCCCTGGGAACATAGAAGTCCCTTGCACCTCTTCCAGGATTGTTAATTTTTTCCTTGTTGAATTGTGAGTTTTTCTCAAACTTTTCCCAAACTTCCCTAGAATTGCATTGAATTGTGAATTTTTGTCCATGTTGAATTATTTTCAAATTCCGAACTTGTAACACTAATACCACCTTTCAATGATAAGCAAAAATAATGTAACAAATTACCATGGGTAAGCAGTGGCAGAGTGTTCAAGCTAGCTAACAGGGCAAATTCTAGGTTCAAGTCTTGAGAGCGGACACTTTGTCAAAAAAAAATGGCATATGCCATGATAGCATCCAGTTTCTCCTTTCCCAACATCATGTTATATGCAGGACCACAATGGGGGATGGCCTTCTTATTACTTTGACAAACCAATTCATAATGCATTGAAAATAGACCTGAAGGCAATAAAAAGCACTAGCATAACTAAGATGAGAGCTACTCTTTAAGGTTCTTCAAACCTATCCACTTTTAAAAAGTCATACAATCAAGTTCTAGGTTTAAGAAATGATGTGTAAGAGAAGTACTTGTTTGACCGAAGTAAAATTCTTCTTTCCAGCAAGACAGCCGTAAATAACCTAAGCAAGTTGTCTACATCCAAGCATTGCACCAATGGTTGAAATGATATCTGCATTTGATGAAGCAGAAGATAGTTTTTTCATGATTTGTTTGAAATGCAGCCCCATAGAACAAAACCAAATTGAATGAAAAAGTTTGGAAAACTCAATAATGCAGAAGGGCACATACATCAGCATGAGGAAGACCTTCTTTTGGTGGAGTCTCCACTGATAGGAGGCAGCTTTCAATTGAAAATAAGACACGATCCCTTCCGGGAGTGGGAAAAGGAACATTCAACACCAGAAATGCTATAATATCCCACAACTGCCTACTGAAAGTGGCACATATCTGAAGACGTTAGCACCAAGAAAAAAATAAAAAGGAAGCATTTAATTTGATGAAATCAAGATGCTTATCAAATTTTATTACTCAACAAAAAAATGCTTATCAATTAATTTCATTATCAATAAATCCCAAAACAGAACACTGAAAAAGAACATGAAAATAAATTTCTTAAATATTTGCTTACTCAAGGAATGTAATACTAATTTTAAAAAAAATTAGAATGTCAGTGAAGGCTAAGAGACATCCAGCAATGGGTTTAACTTTAATCTGTTTGTAGGGAAAAATGTATTTTCGTGGATACAGAGCGTAGTGCATATCATTCAAGAGCGTACACTAATGGCTGATACTTGAGTGATTTTATATCTTAAACAGTTAAACATCATACTTAGGTGTTTGGGAGTATTGTGGTAAAGCTGGCCATTGTTAATTCAGTAAACTACAAGAGTTAATCCAGTATGTATGTATGCACGTACCGGAACGTGAAGCCACTTCAAACACTGCTAAAAAGTAATGGAAATCGTACATCGATTATATAATAAATAAATATACAAAACTGTTTGTGGTAAACATAAAGTACCGGATTTGTTCATTTCGGTCAATAATATCAAAAAATATTAATTTTTAGTTAAACTAACAATCAACAAAAGAAAAGTTTCATTCAGTGAAGAAAGATTACATGTTTCATTGTTTTTTAACTTCCACATCAAATTTCAAGAAAATATTCCCCAATGTTTGTTGAAATGTTAAAAAGCCAAATTGAAGGTGTTTGATAGTGTCACGAGGTAGCTGTTAGTAGAGAAACTATTGATGTAATGGTGGTATTCATCATAGTTCAAAGTGCGGCCGCACGTACCGGTACGTGCGGCCGCACGTGCTGATGTGCCCCCCTCGACGCACATAACACCCAAGTGCTGTCCAAGTGCTGTCAAAGTGCGGTCATGTGCGGCCATGTGCGGTCATGTGCGGTCATGTGCGGGGCATATGCGGCCATGTGCGGTCAGCCGTTCGAATCCAGTTCGAACGGGAATCAAACGGCCCTTCAAGCGTTCGAACCCAGTTCGAACGGGATTCAAACGGTTCGAACCCAGTTCGAACGGGATTCAAACGGACCTTACGCGTTCGAACCCAGTTCGAACGGGATTCAAACGGTCCTTTGGCGTTCGAATTCCGTTCGAACGAGGTTCAAACGCCCATATACTAATTTTTTTAAAAAAAAAAATAAATATACAATGTGCGGCCGCATGTACCGTACATGCGGCCGCATGTACTGTATGCGGACCCCACCGCACATGGGGTCCGCACATGCTTTTTAAACTATGGTATTCATTCACATGACGAAAAGTGTAGTCATATATAAGATGAAATGGAAGTTAGAAACCGGTATGAAGACATAACAAATTAAAAAAAAATTCAATCCAATAAATCTATCTCCCCCAGTCTCTATTCCAATCAGCCTCTCTCCCTCTATAAACACTCCAAGAAAATCCCTAAAAATACCCAGAAAAAAATTCTAATACCCTCCTCCCTCCTCAAAGAATATTTATTATTGTAGCAAGCATTCAAGCAAATGGTATCAAAGGAAATCATTATTTAATTATTATTTTTTTCTATCTTCAATGAAAGGGTGAATTGGAATGGTTTGGAGATTGGTGATACAATTATCTATAGTTTTATTTTTTAAAAAATGTATTGTACATTCAGATTATTGATGAATGATGCCCCACAAACAACAAATGACGAATCTCCAAAAATATACAAACTTCCAAAATATATAATCAAAATTAAACTAAAAATCAGCAAAACAAAAGGGGAACATCGACCAAGAGTGAAGAGACGCTACTATAGCAACCCAAATATTTATGACATATCACATTCCTTTTCGAAAATTGCTCATTGCACCCAATATATAGACAATTATCTATTATTAACTAACAGTTCTAATTTATTAGTCGCTGGTTGCCAATTATTAGATCATCGCAGTTCATTGGTCTAATTTATTAGTTGTAGGTTCATATTAGTATGTGCAGGCCTAATCTTTGAGACAAGCATTAATTGATAATTTCACTTAGCTCATTCAGTCCACTTTCAGACTTCGTTCAATTCTTATTTGTGTATTGTTTTGAGAAAGATGAGAATTATAAAATGGAAAATATTATGGGAGGAGTTAGAAGATGGCAATGATACCTGTCATATAAATGACTACTACACTGTTGCAGTAACCTTTAGAAAGAGGAAGTTCAGTTACAGTGCAAGGTTTCATAGGGTAATAATGCCCCCAAAACATAGAAGGAATATTATATACACAGCATACACACAACATTCCCCTCAAGTTGTATATCATGTTTAAACATGTGCATTGTGCTTCTAATATGATAACGTCTATCTTTGAGATCCCTACAATGAAAATGTACACACATGGTTCTCCAAACAAGCATATTGAGTTGAATCACTCCAGCTTTGATCATTTCCCAGATGGAGTGATAATCAATGACAATATGTTAGTTCACTTAAGCTGCAATTTTACTGCATAGCTAGTACACAAATTGTCACAATGGGCATTGGACCTTTATATTCCATACAAATTAAAGTATGTTAAAAAGAAGAGTAAAATTCTGTAAATCTTAAGAACTTACCTGCTTCCGGAGGGTGAAAAACAAAGAATGAATAATTCTTCCAGTGCATCCCGAAGGATTCCGAAACTCGGTAAACGTGATACAAGACAGATGCACTTATCAGCAAAGGAATTTGCTGGAATATGATACGCTTCAGCAATATCTTCACAAACAGGATCTCTAAATGCAATACAGCTAACATAGATTTTTGACCCATCTCCCTCTACAAAAAAAAATAATAATAATAATAATAAATAAAATAATCAGCTTGTTTAATGATTAAATATAATATAAGAGCAGTGATTCAAACATGGGACAATACAAACATACAAATATATAGGATATTGGAAATTCAGTTATCTTATAGGATATTGGAAATTCAGGTATTTTATTTTATGATGAGGAACCCCACTTATTGGGAAAAAAACCTCGCATGCATAAAATCACCCACAAACCTGCATCAGGTAAGACTGGGGCTATTTGAACTCGAGACTTATGGGTCGCTAAAGGGACAACCCTGTGTGGGTTTTAAATGACTAAACCCTCGACCCAATTGGTCTCAGGAATTAAGGTACATTACTAATGCATTAAATTAGTTTACGAATGAAGGATTTGTAATCTCTTGCAGAGGCAACAGATGGGGTCTGAATGGAGAAAAGAGGGGGAAATGAAGGTGACTGTCATGGAGAGAGGTTTTTAATATGGTTCCCCATCATTTTAGTGAGATAACTAGATCTATTCAGGTGTGACAGTTCCTTGAAATTTGAGTCACAGTTGTACGTTCTCAATCCTGCATCTTGACAAGGCTATCCTACCACTGTGATGAACATTTCAGAGAGTCTGGCTTAATAGGTTCTTAGGCCAAGCTCAGAGTAAATGGGATGTTGAAGTTAAATGGTCCAGAGGCAAAAAGAAGACTCCAGGTTTGGTATTGGGACAGATTGTGGAGATGGTGGGCAAGAAGACATCGAGTTTGAAATAGGTAGTGTGTGTGAAATTGTATCTTGTCTAACTTTCAGTTTAAACTCTGAACAAAATGGAGACAAGGGATCTGCTTAACAAAACAACGAAAATGAAAATAATTCACTACTACGTAAAATGCTAAAGGAAAAACAAAGAGAACCCCTCGTATCACAACTTTGCTTATCATAGAGCCCCTTCAACACAAAGAATCGCTACTAACTTCTACAGATGAGGTCATGAAGATGGATTCCTACGCTCGAAGAAATGTCTTGATCACCTCCCAAAATCTTTTCTTTTAATCTTGTTTATTTTAGAATATAGTTTTGTCCTGCCCCAGCCACAAACTACAATACATTGCATAGGAAATAACCCCAAAGAGAATACCATTTTTACTTCGATCTCCTTTCTTGACCCATCATCGGAAGAACTCCCACATTTATTCAACATTTGTCAAGGCACAACAAGAGTAAGAGACATGCTAACTTATTTTGAAAGATACCTTCGTTCCGAAATAACCAAATACACCAACAAACCGCTTGAGGGATTAGCCATTGAAATTTAGTGTCTTTCTTCCTTCTATTTAGCATTAAAATTTAGCGTGATTGAAATTAGCATTGACAATGAGATTACCAAACACTTATTGTGCTCCTGCTCATTGGGGTGGCAGCAGGTATGAATTCAAAATTTGATTTTCTAGAGGGCCTTGAGCAGTTGGGAAGAGATCGAAGAAAACATGGTGTCAAGGTATCAAGGTCAAGGTGAAGCAAAAACCTAGTTCTTGTCGGCTGCTGGGTTATTTGGATGATGATGAGTGATGCGGTCCTCGAGAGAGTTGACTCCTATTTTCACAATTTATGGGTTAACTCATAAGGTTTACCAAGGATTGGGCGTCACGTCGTGCAGAAAGTATGTGTTTCGAAGTGGGCGGATTGGTGATCAAAGAGTAAAGTTGGGCTCTGGATGTAGTGCAACAGATCCTCCTCTATTGGCCATGTTGCTTTTTCCGCTCTTTTTTTTTAATCTAAAATTGCACCGCAGATTTATCAATGAAACTGGTTGGCAGGATTTCTACCTATTCTCAAAAAGAAGTTTAGAATCATTGAAACTGATAAGCAAAAGAAAAGGAAAAGTAATATTGTGATATTCGCATCTCCACCCTCCTTGGTTATATCATCTTCTACATTCATAGATCATCAAACACTTTAAATTAGAAAGGTGGCAATGGATGAATTAAAGCTTTCATTAAATTAAGCATAATCCATAATCAAATGCATCATAAATTTCTAAGTAAACACAACATTTCACTTAAACTACCCCATAAATGTTGAAAATTCAAAAAAAGGCATACAACTCTTGTTTTAAAAAAAATGAAAAAAGGGCCATATAACTTATTGCTTGAAAAGAATGGCAAGTTCAAACAGCTGATCTGAAAAAATAAAAAGCAGCACACTTGAATAGGTACCTGTTAAAACTATTGGATAGCTCCGTGGAAAAGTTGATACATCATTGGAATCATAGCCTGAAGCATAAAATCTGACTCCCCCTGGAAGAACACACTGCAATCAGACAAGCATTGGAATCAGTAGAAGATATTCACAACATAAATACAGATGTTCAAGAAAACATAATGTAGTTTCCAACAACAAAGTGGCATTAGGTGAAGATGATTCTTGGAGTCGAACCTCCATCCTCATATGAACAATCTTTGGTTTGGGAGGTGACATCAGCAGACAAATATCCGAAGAGGAGGTTCTTCTCATCATTTTTGTTCCTTTGTTTCTTTTACTTTTTCTATGTACTTCGATCCCCTGTCTCCTTATGTCCAGGGGCTTCTTTTGAAAAAAAAATGGCACATCCACTCACAAAAGGGAACCACATAGGGGAATTCTACTCATCTGGGGCTCAGTATGGCTCCAGGATTCTAATCACCATCACACTTCAAGAAATCAACTTCAAAATGCCACTGGTCAAGTGCTTAATTCCATTTCCCTATGAACAAACTTAAAATCTAGTTCAACAAACTAATGATTTCTAAAAAAAAATCACTTCATCAAAGTCCTTGTCCCTTCCCTTCCTGAAAATATTGATGTTTAATTCATTAACTATCACACCCATCTTCTTTAAGTTTCATTAATAGTTCATTCTCAATTATTTGAAAGAAAAAAAAAGTTTTCTAGTTTCACAATATGTTTCCTCCTTCCAAATTTTTTATTTCAAACATATAGCTAGAAATTCATTGTCATTAAGCCAAGATTCACCAACTTTCCACAAACCCTATTCACATTTCTTTAGAGCATCTCCAATCTTATAGTACTTCAATGTGTACCCAAACTTAAATTTGAGTAAAAATCATCCAAAAATCTCTCCAACCATTTTCCCATACTCATATCAAATCAAACTTCTATTCAAAATTTTACCCAAATCAAGGGAGACTCCAACTTATACCCAAATTTCTAAATGCTATTTTTCTTCATCAACTCCACATTTTTTAAAATATTTGAGTAAAACACAAAATGCTGGTTGGAGACACACCATATCAAATGAAGCTTTTACTCATATTTTTAGCGAAATTTGGGTATAGGTTTGACTAAAAGGTTAGAGATGGCCTAAAAATCGAACATTCCAATCATGAAAAAAAAATCACCAATTTCCACTTTCACGTCAAATTCATCCTGCCAATCTTTGACAACAATTCAAGAATACATCCAACCGGATCTAAAAGACATCAACAACAAGTTTTCAATCAGATCTAAAACCAAATGAAGTGCAAATTATGAATTCATCAAAATGAGAGAATAGGGGAGAGAGAGAGAGAGAGAGAGAGTACGGTGGGGAGCTGAGGGGGAGGAGGAGGGTAGAGGGAGTGATCGGTGGGGGGAAACTGATCGAGGAGGGAGGGAGCGTACATGACGTCCGTACCGAGGTACCCCTTGCTGTCCCCCTCCAGAGTCCGTATCTCCGGTCCCATGCCGCACACCACGAAGTAGTCGAATATCCTGCTGCGGCTCGCCATTGCATCCCTCGTCGTCCGACTGACTTCCTCCTCTCTCTCTCTCTTCTATCTCTCTCTGTCCCTCCTGTTCAACTTGTTTTTCAGATAATTTGTTTTGAAAGGGATCTGGTGAAATTTCTCCCTTCTTCGTGTTTTTCTTTGGGATTTTTTCATATATACCCTGTTAAATTTAAATTTTATCAAAATGTTTTTGTTAAAATCATGTTTGCGACATTACCCCTGAAAATTTTTAAGTCGGTGCATTCATACCCCTGTGATAATGTTCTAACTATTGTGATTTAGTTTCTCCATTTTACCACGTTTACCCATCCTTTGTCCGAATAGAGGGTGTTAAACCTCCAAAATATCAATCGTCTGACCCAACAACCCTCATTTCTCTTTCACCTTATGAGTCTTTTTTCGACCCACAAAAAAAAGGGATGGATGTTTTGAGGATCACGAAAGGCAGAATGAAGGGGCAAGACGTTAAAAGAAAGAAGGGGTTAGGGTTAGGATAAAACGTTGGATTGTTAAGGATCGTAGAAGTTATGGTTAGGGTTTTTTTATTTTGTTTCAAGTGAGGGCAATTAGGTCTTTTTACAACTATGGTTAGGTTTAGTAACCATGGTTCATCTAGGATTTGCATTGGTGTATGTTGAGGGATATGGATGCACTAACTTAAAAATTTTCAAGGCTATTAGTGCAAATGTGATTTTAATAAGGGTATTTTGATAAAATTAAAATTTAACATAGATATATATGCAAAAATCTCTTTTTTTATATAAAAATGAGAAAATTTGGGTCTGATTGAGTGGTGCCACTATTGGCGATTTTTTGAGGGGGGAGCTCTACAAATATTGGCCTTCACGTGCGTGGGCCCGGGCATTTTGTTTGGGGCTATGTTACATTTAGTTATTTTTACCGTTAAAAATGCGATTATATCCAATAAAAACATATATTTAGTTAGACAAGGTATATATATTGTTAAAAAAAATTAACATTTAATAAAAATATTTACAAAAATTTTAAATACTTTGAATGGTGAGAGTTTAAATGATTATTGTTGTTGTAATTCATAGGATAGGAAATAAAAGATTTTGAAATATTGTTAGGGTTTTGAGTGAAAATTAGGGTATATGAGAAAATTGTGAGTTGTAATAGAATGTTAGGGTTATGAGAGGTTTTTTATTATTATTTAGAAATATATCCTAACATTGTAGAAGAAAATCATATGTTTGTATTGAAAAGTTTTGAAAAATGATAGATGAAATCAATAGTGGACTATATTGTATTCAGTTTTTTTGAAAAATCAAAGATGAATTTTCAAATACTTTGAATGGTGAAGTTTGAATTATTATTGTTGTTGTTCAAATGATATGAAATAAGGATTTTGAAATATTGTTAGGGTTTTGAGTGAAAGTTAGGGTTGTGGAAGTTTTTTTTTTTCATTTAGAAATATGTCTTAACATTGTGGATAAAATCATATGTTGGTATTGAAGAGTTTTGAAAAATGATAGATGAAAGCAATCGTTGATTAAATTTGTTGAGTTTATCAAAGATGAATTTGAATTAAATCAAAAAGAAAGTTAGGGGATAAAGAGTTTGTTTTATTAGAAATATGTTTTAAATTATTGTATATAAAAACACCCACACACACCATGTTTTGTAATGTGGATTTTTGAAAAATCATATTCGAATGCATTAAGGTTGTATTTCAGAGTGTCAAAATTTTGAGAAATCATAGATGATACTGAATTAAAGTTGTGAATGAAAGCATTTGTTTCTAGAAATGTGTTTTTATCTATGTTGAATGTCATGTTTGTTTAAACAATTATTTTGTTCATAATTAGAAATGTTTGAAATTAATTTTATTGTAGGATGGCTCCCAAATCACATGTTCTACAAACTGCCTCTCTTTCTACTGTATCGAAGGGACATGAGGTGATAGAGAAACAAACGCGGAGATATGTTTTTTATTATTATCAATGTCTTAAATGTAAATGCGTTAAAAAAATTTTAGTAACAAATCTGTTAAATATTGAATGTTTTGAAAGTGAAAGTGAATGTGAATATGAATATGAATGTGTTGAATGTGAATGTGACTCTTTGTTTTTCAGGTTTTTCGTTCGACAGATTCAATGTTGACATGTACATCCCAAATCGATTGTTGAATATTTTAAAAATTGATTGACAAAGAATCTGTCGAATGTTCTAAACAGTGGTTGACAAAGATATTATCGAATGTTTTGAACATTAATTGACAGGCCACTGTCGAATATTAAGAACGAGTGAGGCAGGTCTGTTACATAAGAGCAACTCCAACGGGTCTCCATTTCTTCATTTTGGAGCACAATTTCGGTCCAACCGATCGACAAAAACGTCCTCTAATTTAGAGGCTACTAAATGAGACTCCATATTTGGAGGCTCAAACAAGGCTCACTGTTTGAGCCTCCAAATATGGAGGTTTGTTTTTTGTTTTTTTTTTTTTGTTTTTAATAATGCTTGATAACTTCTATAATATAAATTTAATTTTCATAAAATTGATATAATTGGATAAATGTCGTCAATACGATTCGAATGAGTCTAATATTGAATATGTTTAACATCTTTTTAAATTTTTTATATATTTAATAATATTTTTTATTTTATTACATTAATATTATATTAATTATTATTTACACTTATGTTCTAAAATAAGTTTATTATAATCGAAATTGATAGTACAATAAAAGAAAATACATGAAATATTAAATAAAGCATAACAACAAAACACAACAACACATATTATAATATTATTTTAATCAGATACGAATACAAGTTTTTCGGATACATATATTTTATAAGATAGGAATACATGTTTTTTTGGTTACATATATTTCATCCAGATACGAATACAAGTTTTTCTAGTACAGAAATCAGTTTGGAATAACTGATAAGTTTATTGGTCACTTGATCCGGAACTAATAATATTAACTTCTACCGATTTTAAATTTCACAAATAAGCATCAATTATGTATACTACATTAAAAAAATAAGAGAGATATTATAAATTAAAGTTTTTTTAAAAAATAATATAAAAAATAAAATGGAGATGAAAATAGAGATTGTGGTTGGAATTGATGAATGAGTAGTAAGACTCTAAACTCAATTTTTTATTTTTTTAATATATTTTGAGACTCCATTTTAAAGATCTCCATTAAAGATGCTCTAAGTAACTACATATTGTGAAAACAAAGGAGTGAAAAAATAAGTGTACATGTTTGCAACTATATGTTATAGGACCAAGAAATAAACAACTATATGTTACAAGTGTCAGACACCACATTAGACACCACATTTATAATCCCTTACATTCTGCTCATAAAAAAATAGTTTTGAAAAATAATATAACCCCTCCGTTCGCGATCGTCAACATCCCGAGCAGCTTCGACATCTCCTCGTCGTTCCTCACCGCGAGCTGTATGTGACGTGGAAGTGGAAATCTTACCTCGGCAGCCAAGTATTCGAGGACGGCGACGAGGTAGACCGGAGCGCCGGCACCGACGCGTTCGGCGTACTTGCCGGCTTTGAGGAACTGGGCGATCCGGCGGGAACTGGAGACCGACTTTGCTGCTCCTCGACGTCGCCTTCTTCGCGGCTCCGGCGCCGATCGACTTTCCACGTCCGGTCATTGTTTTTGGGTTTGATTTTGAGAGAGGAAAGTTTTTGATTGATTGATTTGGGGGTTTTGTGAGGGGGGAGGAGTTTGTGTTTGTATTTATAGTGGGTTGTGGGGGAGAGAGAGAGAGAGAGAGAGAGTTGTTGAGTGATGGACGGCTCGGATCCGAGAAATGGAGGGGAGAAGGGGACCTTGTGCGTGACCGGCGCGACGGGCTACATTGGGTCGTGGTTGGTCCGGTCCCTCCTCCGAAAAGGGTACACTGTACATGCCACTACTCGTGATTTAGGTCCACCCCCTCTCTCTCTATCTCTCTCTCTCAAACACACACACACACTATCTTTCATGGAATGAATATTTGGGTCACTTAGAACCTGATTTTTGAGTGTATGGATCCAATCACGCCTCATTATCATCAACCTATGAATTAAACTACACAATTTATGAATTAAACTGCACACTTAATTGTTAGGTACAATATCACTCTCCGTGTAGTTTAATTCGTAGGCTGTGTAGTTCGATTTATAAGTTTTGGATAGTATCATGCCTGATTAGATACGGGCTTGAATTTTTAGGATTCCTTGGTTAAGTTTATGGAGGGATCCCCAAAAATCATCTTCAATGAACTCCTCAAATGTGAGGAATTAAACAAACATTTCCCAACCACTCAGCAGATGTCTCAACTAATATGTTGAATGCGAGGAGAAATTTTAATTTTGGAATCATGTCTACTACTGTGTTTGGCTTTTAAAATATTTTTTACACATGAAATTATTTAATTATTTTTTTAAACATAAAAAAGTGGGTCCCACTAAAAAACAAAAAATAGAAATTTGAAATAGTAGGCCATGTCGTTTTTTTATAGTAAGACACTCTAGGAGCTCATTGAACTATTAGATCTAGCTTGAGATTTATTTAGCTCTTTGAGTCGTCCCTTGGAAATGATTTTGGGAACCCTTCACAAATTTAGTTTAGTAGTCCCCAGAAATCATATAATTGTTATCTGGGAGTTCCTATGAGAGTGGGCCCCACTATAAAAATAGTGTGGTCCACTGTTTTACCCTTTGGGTGACTTTTAGCCCCCGTTTGTTTTGGGTATAAGCCCCTGGATAATCCCGGATAAGAATTTTGGTGTGTTTGTTTGCCCCAGATAAAGTATGTCAGAATAAACTGGTATAAAGTGGTATATGGATTTCAATCAACCCCTGAAATTAAAATTATCATAGGTTATTCCACCCAAAGAATATGTGGGTCCACTGACAAATTAACTGTCATCACCTCTTATAAATCACCTGTCTTATCATTATTTTTTTATCTTTTTAAATCTTTATCCATACTTTATTCACATTTTATCCAAACAACAAAACATTTATTCTTACGTTTACCAACGAGAATAATTCAAAACACAACCAAACACAAAATCACTTTATCCTTATTTATACTCACTTATGCTTGGATAAATGTATACCCTATCATAAATCTTATCCCCGTTCCAAACGGGGGCTTAATGAGACTTTTTGTTATTTTAGTGGGACCCACTGTAAAATAATTTTACCATGTTTAAAAGTTAATAAAAAATATTTTAGTCAAAGCGAAAGGATGATTTGTAAATATGGTTCCAAGGTTAAAGTTTATCTCATACTCAACAAATTAGTTGTGTTATTTGTTGAGTATGGTTGGAGATGCTTGTAATCTATCAATTCGAACTACGATCACAAATCGGTCAGATTTTGTTCTTGGTTCTATTAGATTGGTGCTTATGGAAAGGTTGACTGGGATGTTTGACTGATAGTACCATTTTTCTGATTGTCACTATCATGAGTTATGCAAATCTTTTTTATAGTAAAATGTGGATGAGTCCTGCGTGCAATCTCACGTGCTTTGATTTTTTTTTAAAGATGTGTAATTTCCATAAAAATACATATATACATACTCTAATAAATTGCATGGGCCCACTATTTAAAGATGCATGCACCTTGTTGACTTGCATGCAGGATAGTAAATGTGGCTATGCAACAACATACTTTGAGATAATATCATCACAACTTCTTTCCACGCTAGGGGTGTGTTTGTGCACATTCTTGAATTCAAACGAATGAAAGTGAAGAAATCTGAGTCAAATGAAAAATGATGGAACTGAAGTCATTTTATCTTTGACCATTTATTGTGTACGTGTGATGAAGAGTGATAGAAAATAAAACTATTGTTTATGCATATAATGGAAAGTGACAAAAATATTCCCTCACTATCTCTTGTGGGGAGGGGAGAACTTTTCTAGTAAGACAAGAAAGGCAAGGGAAAATGGGAAAATAGGCTTTTATTTTTCTTCGTTGGCACAAAATAACAATATTTGGATGGTCAAAAGGAAAACTTTATCTTTCTCTCTATTTTCCTCATTTTCCGGTATGCACAAACACACCGTAGGCGGAGGATAATGTTTTGAGCAATCCTATTTTTAGTGATATTTTCGTTCAAATAGGTATGAATTCGTGCGGAATCCATGGATAATGTTTTGAGCAATCCTATTTTTAGTGATATTTTTCGTTCAAATAGGTATGAATTCATGCGGAATCCATGTACCTTCTGAGTGAATGAATATATACATTGGGATGAAAAATGGGTCTAAAAGCAGAGCTTATTTATTTCCAGGTTTACGTGCTAATGTTATAGGGCATGTCAGTTGATGTAAGAGCCCAGTAAAATGGACATGCAAATCATACTAATTTGATGGTATAATAAAAAAAAATGATGCATTGAATGGATGTCCTGGTGATCCTCTTAGGTTATATAGGGCTCTTATTGCATTGTGTTGGTGACTATCAAAATTTTGCCAAACTTTCCAAACTAATGCTATAAACTGAAATTATTTGACTCAGCAAAGGCTGATCGTCTATTGCCGTTGTGGGGAGGTGGCGAGAAGCTGAAGTTGTTCAGAGCGGATCTGGGAGAAGAAGGTAGCTTTGATGAAGCTGTGAAAGGTTGCACCGGCGTGTTTCACGTGGCGGCGTCCATGGTATTTGGAGTGCCCGACCATGTAAGCATAGGTAATTGTTCAATGTGCATGACTGTGATATTTTGAAATTCTGCTAGGTTATTTATGAATAAGCTTGGAATTAATTTCAAGCAATGTATTTGTATATCGTTGATTCAATAATTTAAGTAGGGTGTTTCTATGAATGGACTCAAATGCATCACATCCACTAATGTAATGCACCCATTTGTTTAGTATATTGAATGGATGGATGTGATGTAACTGAGTTTCCTCAAAAGTGTGAATATGGTAAGCATAAGCAGTCTTTTTTCATTCAAATAGTAATTTGTAGTGATGAATTTGTATTAGGGAAGCAACAAAAATAAAAATGGATTGGATATAAACATTTATGAATGTGAATATGTAAATGGTTTTCATTTTGGAAATGAAATGAACGTGATTTTGTAAAGGATAATACAGATATTCATATAAATGTTTGGCTACAGCCTTTAGGACTTGGTTCACACACACTTTGATCTGACACTCATTTGATTTATGGTATATAAGTTCAATATATTGGATATCGTACGTACAGGTATGCATATGTGAATATGTGCATATCAGCACAAGCAAGATACCATTTATGGGTAATCAATCCCAAAACATATCATGTAGTCATTCTTCTATGTTGAGCTGTGTTTTATTACATGTTTAAATTATTCTTTTCAAACTGAAGCAAAACAGATCCTATGTTTGTCTAACGAAGTGATGTTATGTCTTTCCTTGAACATGGTTGTGCCTTGACGATAATTAATAGTATGGTTCAATAATCCATTGAAAAAAATATATTAAATTTGTAAGCTTGATGTTTTCATCTTTTCCAGAATCTTACGTTCAATCAAAGATACTTGAGCCTGCAATCAAAGGGACAGAAAACGTCCTTGAAGCATGTAGAAAGGGAGGTGTGAAGAAAGTGATATTCACATCCTCAATCAGCACTGTCACCGCAAAGGACAATTATGGGAAATGGAAATCAGTGGTGGATGAATCTTGTGTCGTGTTAGAAGATGCCATTAAGAGCACAAAACGAAAAGGATGGGTAAAATTTCTTGGTTCTAGCATTATTGGAAAACAATAATTTATTCGTAACAGTGTTTAAATTGGTTTTGCTAAATTAGTATTGTATCATTAATCCTATATAGATGTCATCATCCATGTGCGGACTACTCATGAAATCGACATTGTCAATACTACCATTTATTATGAAAACTTCACCTAGCATGATCACTGCATACTTGTACATTGAAGCATTGTGAAACCTGAACTGAAAATTCCTTTTCAAATTCTTTTGTCAGCAAACCTGTAGGTTTAAATAACATCACTATAGAGTTTGCAATATTTCCAGGTTCATATGACATTTTGACATTTTAAGAATCTCTCTTTAAATAACTACGTCTGTGGCAGCATTCATGTATGACAATTTAAATTAATCAACACCGACTCATACGATACTAAGCATCTGTGATTGCATCAACTCAATACAATACAAACTCAATACAATACATTGAGTCAATTGTTCCTTTCATAAACTTCTATTTTTGTAGTGATGGATTTTGTGCTAACAGGTTTATGTCCTCTCCAAGCTGCTGAGTGAGAAAAAAGCTTTCCAGTTTGCTAAAGAAAGTGGAATTAATATCATATCCATTATACCGACTACCGTTTCCGGCCAGTTCCTAACTCCAACTGTTCCAACAAGCATCCGAGTCCTTCTGTCACCAATCACTGGTAAATAATGTGATCCCCACTCATTTGGAACTCTTTTGTTCAGCATTAAAGAATAATTAATTTCCTCTTAGTACCTATCATAACATTCTTTTTTCATAATGAGCTTTCATTTGATGCTCTGGATGGCATGTCGATATGTTTGATAATTAGTTATATTCATGGCTTCTCTTTGTTGATAATAATAATATGGATTTTTTTTTCTTGTTAAATGTGCACACTATTTATGATAACTTATATTTTACTTGTAAATTCTCTTTAAATAGATAACATGCTATTCTAGCTGTCACTAGTTGTTGGATGGGCGTGTTTATTTGCAATAGTTATTGTAATCATAGTCACAAAGTATTCCGTTTTAATATTTGAAAAAGTATTCTGACTAACTACCGCTCGTACCTATAGGTCAAACGTAAACTGTTCGTCAAACTATGTGTTCATTTACTATTACATTCTTTAATTTTAAAGTTAATTTAATTGTCGTTGCTACCTCACACAACATAATTTTTTTTGCATGTATAAAATAATTAATTTATCACATATGATCTACAAATACACATATCGTACTAAATAAAACACTAACCATATATCTGTCATGCACGAGCTTTGTGACATTTAATGTAACCGATCCTATAGATTTTGTTGCATGGAAATCTTAGTAAAGCACTTTTTTTTTATCTTCGGTGCTGCTATGTTTCTGAAACTTGATATGGTTGATTTGTAGGTGATCCTGAACTCTATCCAATACTACTTTCCGTCCATTCAAGATTGGGATCGATATCAGTCGTTCATGTAGAAGATTTATGTGATGCACACATACTCCTTATGGAGCACCCATCTGCTCAGGGCCGATACATCTGCTCTGTTGGAAGTTGCTCTATGCCTAAACTTGCTGAATTGCTCTCTTATGAATACCCGTTCTTCGATGCGAAAAGGTTCTTTTGTTTTGGCTGAACTTTGTTATGTGTTTATGATGTTTGTATGGTATTCTTATGTTCCTATGATTATCCAGGTTCACAGAGGATTTCCATGAATCAATCCCTTCAATGATTTCTTCAAAGAGGTTGACCGATCTGGGATTCAAATATAAGTATGGTGTAGGAGATATAATCAGGCATAGTGTCACTAGTTGTAAAGAGTAAACATTTTTAAAGGATTCCTGCAATGGTCATAGCAGTTGACTTGGGGGATATAACAGTTTTCTCAAAATAGTTTATGATGGAGGTGATAGAGTTCACTTGGATGAAGATGATCTTAGCTGGAGTTTCTCTATATCTTTTTCTTATTTGCTTCATTACAGTAATTTTTTATTTATTTCTTTACCTATCATGTTTGTCTTAAGGTTGTTATTTTATATCCTAGGTTGTAAGAGGAGTCTATTTAAAGACAGTGAAAATTTTAGACATAAAATGTGGTTTGAAGCCTAGTTTTTGGCTCCTATCAGAAGGATTTTTAAATTATTGTAACATTGACTCGTGCACTGGACCTCATAAATGATTTTGTGTGACTTACATAATAATAATGGTATTCTAAAACAAAGGTTGTTAATGATGGTAGATGTGATTGAGTATTTGCAGAGGGTAAATGGAATGTTATTGTGACAGGTATCTTTATCCTGCTAAAAACAAGTATTTTTGGAAGTGTTTTAAGCTCTTGTGTTTTAAGCTCAATATTTTGTTAGCAATACTTAATGCAGATGTGTTGATTATCTTTTAAGTTCTGTAGTTGTACTAAAATTTTAGAAAATTCACTTGATGTTAACAAATTTGAAAATAAAAAAAGTGTATCAACACCATAAACATGCAACAAAATATGTATTAATGTTCATTACTAATACACTCCCATTGTATACTGTAAGAGCATATTTGAATTTTGACCAAATAAGCTGTGGTTGAATTATGCACAGCTTATGTTGTGGTTGAAATTAAAAAATTGAGGAGAGAAAAAAACAAGAAATGAATGTCAGAAGTGGGGTTTGAACCCACGCCCTCGTTAGAGGACCAGAACTTGAGTCTGGCGCCTTAGACCACTCGGCCATCCTGACAGTTTTTGTGATGTTATTGTAACATTGACATTATATTTATTTTATATATTATCGAAAAAGGGAACATATGTTTTTTTTGAAGGAAGATAAGAATGGGGATTGTTATGTAATTATGTTCCATCTTTTTGTAGCACTCATTTTAATTTTTTTTAAAAAATATATATAATCATCTAACTAAAACATTCATTCATGTGAAATAAACTAAATCGCATTGTTTTTTCTTTTTTCAAAATAAAACATATATGATTTTTGAAGTATATCATGTGTAAGAATATTTTATATACTATATTAATAATGTAAAAGGATACAAATTGAGATTGCAAAATCAATTACAACTGTATTTGAACATCTAAGAAAAGATATCAATTGCAAACGGATAAAATACAATCTAATTTTATTTTCTTCCAATTTTCAGCTTTATGTATATATTGTTAAACGACCCAGTTAAAAGATAAGTGAACATATTTGCAACTATATGTTAAAAGATAAAAAAAATATACATGTATATTACAAAGGAAAGGACACCACATTTATAACCCCCTACATTCCTCACATATTTTAAGTTTTTAAAAATAATATGTTATAATAAGAACATTCTTTTTTTTTTTAAAAATATAAATAAAACTTACAACCATAACATTTATTTCTAAAAGTATGATAATAGGTAGCCAATTGCAGATCCTACACCCTCCCATCAAATAAAAAGTGAGTTAATTAGTTCCTTTTTTTTTTTCTTTTTTTTTGTTAATGTCTACTTTTTCAGCATATTAAAATAGTTAGGCATTACAATGCTTCATATTTAATTTGTTCCACCATGTGTTTTTAACGGGTATTCTCATAACTAAAAATTTTGGTAGGAAATTTAAAATCCCGACCAGAGCGCCAAAGATATCTAAATTCAAATATTAAAAACAAAACGCAATCCACAATTCCAGCCAACCAAAAGACCACCACAACTCGCATCAACCACCATTCATTTTTTTTTAATAAAAATTCCAAATAACCCCTCGAAATTCATAACCCCTATACTTCAATTTTTCAAATGGTTAACCATGTTAAAAATAAATATTAAAAATCACATACAATTTATTAAAAATACAATAAAAAAGGAGAGTTATTATATGGTCTTTAAAAAAAATAAAAGAATTATATGAATTTTAGCCGGTTCAGAGGGGGGGGGGGGGGGGGTGTTAAATGAATTTCTCCCTAAAAAATCTACAGATGGTCCCCCACCCCCAATCAATCCAACAATTTCACATACACACAAATTGATCCAAATCGAAATCCAATTTAAAATTAACCACAAAAAAAAACGGAGCCAATAACGAGATTCACAGATTTTACATTTCTCACCCCGTCCGATCCCCAGAAATCACAAACCAAAAAACCCTAAAAAGAAAAATCACGTGATTCGAACCCTAGATCCACTCAATCGTCCTCAGCCGGGACAGCCTTGGATGATCCGCTCTTCTTCGGCAAGAGCAAGTTGTGGATGTTCGGCATGACCCCTCCGTTCGCGATCGTCACCGTCCCGAGCAGCTTCGACAGCTCCTCGTCGTTCCTCACCGCGAGCTGTATGTGACGCGGCACGATCCGAGTCTTCTTGTTGTCCCTCGCCGCGTTCCCGGCCAGTTCAAGAACCTGCGGAATCCCCAAAACACCCCCGTCAGAACCATGAGAGGTTGAGATTTGAGAGGAAAAAAAGGGGTAGAAGTGGAAATCTTACCTCGGCAGCCAAGTATTCGAGGACGGCGGCGAGGTAGACCGGAGCTCCGGCGCCGACGCGCTCGGCGTACTTGCCGGCCTTGAGGAACCGGGCGATCCGGCCGACGGGGAACTGGAGACCGGCTTTGCTGCTCCGCGACGTCGCCTTCTTCGCGGCTCCGGCGCCGATCGACTTTCCACGTCCGGCCATTGTTTTTGGGTTTGATTTTGAGAGAGATTTGAAGGTTTTGATTGATTTAATGATTGGGGGATTTATGAGGGAGGTGGTGTTTGTGTTCGTATTTATAGTGGGTTTGGTTAGTTTTTGAGCCAATCGGAGAGGACTGCACGGATCGTGATCTTTGGCCGTTGGTTTTGGGGATGAATGGACGGATGGGATTTTTTTGGGGTGAGGGATCGTGGATTGTAAGAGATTTTGGCGGGATGTCCTGTGCGTTCGCCACGTCAGATGTTTCACGTCTACGATTGTGATTGCGGGAGGGGCGTGCGATAACGGTTTGAACGGTGGATTCAATTTTGGGAGGAGTTTTTAACGGCGGTGGAGATGGATTTGTTATCATTAGATTTTTTTTGGGTAATTAATTATGGGTCCTCCAAACCAATCCTGTATTACTTTTAAGTCCCTGATATTTTTTAAGTTTTTACATCTTTAAGGGGCATTGTCTATTATTTTTGGGTTCTTTTCACTAATTTCTATTCCCATTAGAGATACCGAAAATGTTATTCATTCATAAATCATTTATTTTCTTATTTAATATGTTGTTAACATGTCTAAATACACTGCATACTATTTTTGGAACTGTTTTGTGTAGGATCCTCTCCTACTCAGTTAGTTTCATTTTGTATTTTCGCTTTTGAGCTCTCTTAATTAATTAAGAAGACATCTACCATTTATCTTATAAAAAAACTTTTAAATATATTATTAAACTATCTAGGTACATTGCTAAAATAAGAATTTGAGAGTTAGAAAAACATCAAATGAATGATGGATAGGAGAAATGAAGTGTACACATGGCGATGGGTGAAGCGAGGAACCTGATAATGGATCTGAGAGGGAGAGGATGCCCTTTTGTGTGGATGAGTGGAAGAGAGGAGGCAAAAAAGAGAAATAAAAAGACCAATAGGTGGTAAAAATTGAAAGAAATAAAAAAAAAAATTAACTACTCAAGGATCAAAGGACCTAAAGAATATTGTTTTCTGAAATAGGGACTTAAAAAACTTTAAAATGTGTTCGGGAGTAGGGACTAAAAAATAATAGATGAAAGACCTAGAGGACCATGAATTAATTTTTTTTCCTTTTTGCTTTGTTTTTATAGGAGACTTTAAAAATTAAAAATTATTAAATTATGATTAGGTTCCACTTTTATTGGCATGATAACTATGTCGTCGAGTCAATTGAAGCATCCACCCGAGACCCATCTTAAATCCCCTTCAATCATTTCAGAGCGGATGCATGACACTTTTTTCTGGTAATCTGAACTAACAAAAAAATATCACATGCTTCATATGCCACCTCAGAAAAATGACAATGCCGTCAGAAATAGAGCATCTGTTCTAAGGTTTTTGCTCTTTTTTCTGCAGGTGCAAGGTTTTACATATTCATCATAAAACCTCGTCTGAACACAGGCACTAGCAGCAGCATCGTTTATATCATCTGTGCAGTGATTATTATTCTTAACTATTTGATGACATGTTTACTTCTAAGTGTATATATGTTCAATACTAAAATTAGCTGGGGGAGCATAGCACCTATTCGTTTATTCACACAATATATCTTTGTTAGCCTCCTAGAAAAATCTGTACAGATGTATAATGTGTTGAAGTTGATCTCTGTTTTTGCTATGAGCCGTCCAACAACAGAAAGGAAGCATTTACTGGAAATGGAGGCTTCATAATCATTGTAAGAGAAAGTCTGCTTATCATTGTGGGGGCAATTTTATGATCTACCTGCAATTTCACCTTGCAAAGGTGTGTACATGACTTATCATAAAACTATATAGTCTCGTGATCTACTTGCAAGTTTTTTTCTTTTGCAACCAGACAGAATGCTGTGAATTGATATGCTATGTTAAATTAATCTACCTTCACCAAAATTTCCAGTTAGCTAAAGTTAAATTTATTGTGTCTTGCATCGAAATATAGATAGGTGGCATCCATCTATATATGGTTTCATGTTAGTGGAGAAATGCTCTTCCTACAAGGGAGTTTTTAGGTTGAATAATTTTCTTCACTAAATATGTTGAAGTATGTTATAGACTGATAGAAAATAGACAGACTGCTGCAGTCTTCGACCTTTTTAACAGCATTGAATAGCTGCTTAAACCAGGTTAATGGAAACGTATGTGATCCTAAGTTTGTCGAAGGGAACCCATTATTAAACTTTACCTTGTTATTTGTCATAGAACATAGCATAAATATTTTTCAGAATTTAGAATTGGTTCAAACACCAGTGAGGATTAAGGTAGTCAAATGTAAACATCCTTCAAACTACATAGGCAAATATAACACAGTTTACTGCTTATTACTTTACCTTGTCATTTGTCATAGAACATAGCATAAATACTTTTTAGAATTTAGAACTGGTTCAAACACCAGTGAGGATGATGATTAAGGTAGTCAAATGTAAACATCCTTCAAACTACATAGGCAAATATAACACGATTTACTGCTTATTCCAATACTTGTGCATGCAGAAACAAGGAATTGGTTCGTATTCATTGATTATCACTATTCTAACCTAGGCAAGAATGGTGGTGGAGACTGATAAGCAAATGCTAAACCTGTCTCTAGATAACATAAGGCAAACCCCTTTTTTTAAAAGTGTTTCTGTGTATAGTGTTATACATTGATAAATCCTATTATATTTTAGCATAGCTATATAAATGTTTTAGTGAATACTGGTTAATTGACTGCAAAATACACAGTTCAGCGCACTGACACATGTAGCAAGGACATGTGACACACCATATTATTTCATATCAACATTACATCAGTTAAATTCATCGGTAAACTGATACTTTGATCTATACGAACAAAATTTTATCAGAATCGATTTGTAGAGAATTTCTTCTTGGGGAATATGCTCACATTTTCCTTAAAAATAGCTCAACAAATCACACAAACCCAACAATCGAAAACAAGTATCGAAATTTGAACCCAAGCAGCAATCAAGAATCTGATTTCAACTGAATTAGATTCACATCAAAGCCACAAGTATCCATAATTTAACAAAACAGAGACGGAGATCGATCGATCAAACAAATTAGGGTTTCACCTTCAAAAATCTCATCTTTCAAGCAGTATGTCCCTCTCACATACGAAAAGATTGATCAAAAGACTACCCGGAACTGCGGAGCGTTGGATCCCGATGAGGGAAGGATCTCCCACCGGCACGGCTCAAGCTCCTCCGACACGGGGCAGTACCCGGCGAGGGTCACCTTGTCGGAGTTGGCAGCGGCGGACCCGAACTCGAACACGGTGGCATCCGCCGGACGGCGGGGGACCTCCATCGCCCCGTTCATCCCGGTCTGCGCCTCCACGACTTCGCCGCCGGCCGAGTTCGGGAGAGATTTGTCGGCGTTTCGTGTGGGCTTCGTTGCAGGGGCTTCTTTCCCCCTCCACCATGAAAGGAACCCCATTTTTTTTTATGTCGGCGGAGAAAAAAATTTAGGTTTTTGGGTTTTGTTGCAGATAAAGAAGAGCTGACGTTTTTTTTATGATCTTCCATGGATGTGGTAGCTTCCATGGGGGGTGAAATTACAAAAACGCCCCCTTATTGCAACTACTAGTTTTGATTTTTCTAATTCTTTCAAAAAACATATAATTAAACATTTTTTTTATAATTTTTTAAATTGAATATATATTAAATATGTATATTATTGTAGACTATGTATATAATATGTTAATAGCATAACAACCATAAATGAAGCTGTAAACCTTGTAACCCCCATTTGGTTTGCTACAATGGATTATTCAAAATAAATCATTTTTTTTTGTGTTTTTAGTTATTATTATTAAAAATATAATAATAATTATTTTATTGTTTGATCGATAATAAATAAGTTAGAAATAAAAAATAAATAAAAATTTAAAATTTATAAAAAGTGAAATATTAATATGACATATTGTTACATATTGTTCCCCTAATCTAACAGAGATGATGGGTGTATCATGGCCTTTCGAGCTCTTTGTGCATACGGGCTAACGGGCTTTCATCTGCGTGACATTTCCTTCATGTTCATGAATATTCATTCAAAATATTACTAATTTTCAATCAGAAATTCGAGGATCAAAGTAATTCCCACATCAAAAAAATGTAATTCTACTACCAAATTTAACAATTAAATTTTGCACAATAAAGTTATGCTGATACAGAAATATATATTACATTATCGTAATAAATAAAAATTATTTTATTTAATTGAAAAAATTAACTAGGGGTCATTCTATTTCTAGTCACTTTTATATTATTTTTAGATTCCTGATTTTTTTAAAGATATCTTTAGGTCTTTATTTCTGAATCTTATTACTTCTAGGTCCCTGAGGTTAACTTGTGTTAAATGGAGTGTTTATTGTATCAAAAATACCCCTTAACTATCTTTCTCTCTCTCCCACCTTTTTTTTTTAGTGAAACTTTAGACCTTTCATATCTTAAATAAAGATTACAAGTGGTCTGAATATTGGATGGTTTAAGAAATATACTCCCTCCGTGGTTACACAGATTCAAAACTCAAAAGAGTGGTATTTGCTACCAACAACATAATGGAAGTAGTCAATCAATATAGATTGATCCAAAATCTGATTCAAATCCAATATAGTGCCTATGGGTACATAAAAAATGTATTGAATCGATTCTTTTTAATGAATAGATCCGATTGCAACTTCAAATATGGAATTCAAAGGGATCAAATAGGAAATGATATTCTGAATCGTATAACTATAATAAAATATATGATCAATCAACATTTATTGAATTTGAAAAAGAGTCAGAGTAGTGCTCCCGCGAAGAGGAGTAGACAAAGATAGAGAAATAAGCAACAGTAAAACAAGAAAATAAGAAAATAAAAATCAATCACCAACACATGGTCATTGAGCTCCTCTATGCATAGGGTCCCCCTTGTGTAGTTGACGGTCTTCGATCAACCCGACGAGATGTTTCCCTTCCCCCTTGAATTAGATGGATCATGAACTTCCACAAGTTTTCAAAATAAAACTTTTAATTGAAGAAGATCAAACTATTCCTTGTCGTCCAAATGACCCACATTTCAGCCGGTATGAGCAAACTTTTCATGTCCACTTGTGCTTTACTATCTCCGTGCGCACTCGGGTCTTGATCATTACCTCCCACAATTCATTGAGATTTGAGCAACGCAACTATAGACCAACCAGATTGCTAAGAGCCTCCCATAGTTGAACACCCACTGGGCATAACAAGAACAGGTGTTCCACCATCTCGCACTCCGCATTATATAGCTCGCACATGCACTATAAGAAACATGCATTTTAACCAGGAAATTTTTACCAAGGAAAACATTTTCCTTGGTAATTGTGTACATATATCTACGATACGTTAAAATTCGTAGTCTATTAAGGGGCCGAAGAAGTTGTCGGGAAAGGCTCGATCAAATAGACATATAGCAATGAATCTATTGCTCGGTAAAACTAAAAATAATAATATATTTTATAATATCACTATTATCAAGGTAACTTTCCCTCGGTAAAAGTATGATTAGTTTTTGTTTAAAAAAAATTGTAATTTTTATGCCACTGAAAATATTGTCTGGCAAATACCACATTTACCGAGGAAATTAATCATCGAAAAAAATGTAATTTTTTTTCATATTTTTCACATTATTTATTAACGACATATTTCGTCATATTTGTGCAACTTTTACCGAGGACATGTTACTTCGATACAAGTATAAGTTGTCATAAATCATTTATTGAGGAAACTTCTTCAATGAAAATTACAAATTTTACTGAGGAAATTAATCCTAGGGAAAAATGTAAATTTTTTTCATATTTTTCACATTATTTATTAACAACATATTTCGTCGTATTTGTGCAACTTTTACAGAGGACATGATACTTCAGTACAAGTATAAGTTATCATAAATCATTTACTGAGGAAACTTCATCAATGATAATTACAAATTTTACCAAGAAAATAGTTCCTCGGTAAAAGTATAAATTTTTTAAATATATATTTTATTTTTATTTAATTTTTAATTGCTTTACCTAGAAAAGTCTTTCTCAATCAAAATATATAAATATGCATTTATTTCATTCATTTTTTTTTAATTTAATTTTTAAAGAACTTAGTTTTACCGAAGAAAGCCATGCTTGGAAAATGCTGTGGCATATATGTAAATTTCATGACCACTTTTGGTAAATACAAAACCCACTTTAAACCCTAAATTGTCTTCTTCTCCTGAAATACCAAAATCATCTAAAGTTCTAAACCACTCTAAGGTACCGTTTGGCTTCGGGTTGGGCACCTCTGCGTCCGAGGAATTGCTCCGCGTTGGCCGAATCATTGTTTTCATGCGTCTGATCCGCGAGAAAAAATATACGTCGAATGCATATTTTTATTTCAAACGCAAACGGCTCATATTGTGTTTGTTTGGACGGTGGCGGTGTACCGAGTCGGTCGACGCGAACGCATTGAAACCGCTCTCCCAAACGGTACCTAAACACTTTAAACCCTAAATCGTCTTCTTCTCCTGAAATCCCAAATCATCAACCCTAAATGCCATACGATCTCTATTGACCGTCGGCACCCTCTCCACCACCGGCCCCGCCTTCCACGATCTCTTGATGGACGGTGGGAGGACACCATCGAAGTTCACCTCCAACCACCTGATCACCGAAGTTCGCGTCACCGTCATCGCCTTGGTCAGTAGTCAGTACTCTCTCTCCCCCCCCCCCCCCCCCCCTCCTCTCCCTTTGTGTGTGATTACTTCCGTTGATGGTGGATATCATCCAGGGTTGATGATTATGATGATTTGGTGGTTTAAACTCTCCCCTCCCCCCTCTGTGTGTGATTACTTCCGTTGACGGTGGATCTCATTTAGGGTTTATGATTTTGATGATTTGGTGGTTCACTCTCTCTCTATCTCTCTCCCTCTGTGTGTGATTACTTCCTTTGACAGTGGATCTCATTTAGGGTTTATGATTTTGATGATTTGGTGGTTCATAATTTAGGGTTGTCGACGTTATCAACCTCCGTCATCCATCACTGTCGATCCATCATGGCCGCCTCCATCTTCCTCTGCGTCGACATACAACAGGTTACTTCTCATCTTCTTTTACCACCATCATTACATTATTTTATATTGTTGTTTTGGATTTAATGCTTTTTGGGGCTTCATTTTCAAGTTTTTGTTGTTGTTGCTTTGTGTGGAGTCTTCTTTTGGTTTTGTTCATGGTGTTTGATTATTTGAATGTCATGGAGGGGGTGAAAAAAAACACACAGATGAAGAGCTTTTTAGCCATTATTCAATAAAATAGCTGAAAAATATACAGTTTGTTTGTACTTGGAGCAGAATTTGTTTACACTCACTGTCATATCTCTATTATTTTTCATTCCCTTATAGGTTTGACTCCAAATGATCTGTTGATTACATGTTTGTTAGACAATGACTTATATACACAATTGCAGTTGTTTCACCATCTGTTCACTGTCTTGATGAGACTCTTAATTCATTAGATTATCTCACAGAAAAAACATAAAGAATGGGACTGCAATTTGTATTTCCTGTTCCACCCTTTTATTTTCATAATAGTTATACATATTATTCTATAAAGTTTGATGTCCTATAATTCATGTTATCTTCCTATTTATCAGGTTTAGATGTGGTGTTCTAAACTGAGTTTATTGTTACCTTTTTTCTTAGAAAATTTGGAGATGAATGTTGCTATATGTTTTGACATTTGAGTATTTCATTTTGTTTGTTTCCTAGAATGACAAGTTTTCAATAAGCATTTAGACAAGGGGTTAAATCATGATGCTTTTCATTTTCTAGCATTTAGGACTACTCATTGCTGACTGTTTCTATTGCTAAATTTTGTCCATGCTTGGCCATCTTTTTTAATTATCCATATGTGAAGGCATTCTTTTAATTATTGCTTGCATTAGTTATGATTTATTAGTACTACTGATATACAATATATGGCCAATAAGGCTTGACTTTAAACTTTTTTTTGACCGACATACTTAGGTGAGCCAAAAGTTGATGGAATCAACATTGATAAAGGACCTCTATGCTGAAATTGATCGGCTGAAAGCAGGTATATGATTGTCATATTGAATTTCATCACCCTTTCTTTTCTTGGAAAAATTGATCACACCACCCATATACATCTTGGTTCTCATCGCTAATTAAATCATTTGTTTCACCAGAGGTTTCACCAAAAGAACATTATTATCAAGAGAAGAGTGAGAGGAAGATTTAACATTTGGGCTATGTTACCCACATTTTTATTCCTGGTCAGAATGATCCTTCCCATTTCAGATCCTTTGAGCTTTTTGTTCTAAAACTAAAAGTCAGAGTATAAGTTAACATGTTAGATGCTTTTTTTTTGGTTTCATGCATTTAATCTATCTTTTGATGTTAGATGCTCATATAACTTTGTTTTTTGGTTGGCTCAAGGCAATGCTGCTCTGGGTGACTGGGACACTAAGCTTATATGTCCTTTTTTATAACTAACAGCAATTTGAGGAACTTCAAGCCAAATTAGATGCTCAGATCCAACAATCGGACTTGGGAATTAGACTAACAACACAGAGGTTGGATCATTTCACTTTGCATTTGTTTTTGAAGATTTATGAGACTGATATTTATTCACAAAAAAAATTGCAGAAAAACTTGGACCAAACTTGCAAACTGTTAGTTCCAGCGAAAGAAGATACAAAACATATCAATATACGTTGAAGGAGAAGCATTTTATTATTGCAAACTGTTATTTTTATCGTTGATGTATCTTAGTTTATTTCTAGTTTTCTCTACATAATTTTTTTTATTATGTATTTTCTCATGGATGTGGTGTAGATGAATTTTTTCATAATATAATGATGAAAAAAATTAACTTAGTTTATTAGTTGTATTTTATCATGGATGTGGTGTATCCAGTGTTCTGATATGCGGGATGCGGTTTACGTGCGGCTGGAGTACCGCACAGAGTATATGCGGTATGCGGGAGTATATGCGGTTCTATAATTTTTTATTAATAAATAAAATACATGATGATTTCTGAACATATCAAGATAAGTATTAAAAATATATATACAAAAGATATGTTAAGTATATACAAATCATAAAAATTAAAAAAAATTCTCAAAATTTACATATTAAACACACAAAATAGCACTTGTTTATCACATACCAAAGAAAAGAAATTAAAAGTGAAATGAAATTTCATTAATTGACACGTTACCTAACACACCAACTGAGTCACTGCTGTTTGTAAAAACAAATCTGTTTGTGCCAACAGCATTACCCAAATAAAAAAAACAGAGAAAAACAGATCCGATGGATCAGCAATGGCGAGCAAGGTCGTGCTGATCACCATCTTCGTCTTCGACGTCATCGCGTTCGCCCTCACCGTCACCGTCGAACAGAGACGCGGCACTGTGAGAGACACCCCTTTTTAGGGCAGTCGAAGAAGAAGAAGGGGGAGGTCGTCGATGAAGAGGAGATCGGGAGAAGCCGTCGATGAAGAGGAGAAGAAGACGTCGATGAAGAGCTGGCTGGAATAAGTGTCAGGGAAGAAGCAGTTGGCGCTGCTGCTGATGAAGGAGGAGGTCGGCGCTAAAGCCTCAAGTAGTTGATGAAGAGGAGCTGCCGTCGATGAAGAGTAGCAGCTGTCGTGTGTCGGGCAGATGCCGTCAATGAAGGAGAAGAAGACGCCAATGAAGGAGAAGAAGTCGTCGATGAAGTGCAGATTCCGTCGACGATGCCGATGAAGGAGTACTGGAGAAGAAGCCCTGACTTCTTTTAGGGCTGGCTGGAGCCCGTGCGCCTGCTTAGGCAGGCGCATACCCGTTTTTTGGGCGATTATGCGGGCCTTAAGCATATATAGGCCGCTTTTGGCGAAATCGGTTCGGTAGTGTTACCGCTTTCCTGAACACTGGGTGTATCTATGAATTTTCTAAGAGATGTGGTGTAGATGGATTTATTAGTTTGAATTGAATTCTCTTAACTATGTTTTCTTTTATCTTTGACATGGGTATCTGAACAAATTTAGTTAATTTATTGATTTTATTCAAATTCCGATGTGGGGGAATAAAACCTTTAACTTTTACCAAGGAAATATTTCCTAGGTAAATATTAATTTTCACTCAGGAAAATGTTGTGATCTTTTACCAGGAAATATTTTGTAGGTAATACTTAAATTTTACCGACGAAATTAAAAATTAGCCACGAAATATTTTATCTACCGATAAATTATTTCGTGAGTAAAAGTCATTATTATCGAGGAAACAGTTTGCTGGAGATGTTTTCCCAAGGAAAAATGAGGTTTCCTTGATAAAAATGAATTTGCGAAGGAAATATTTCGTTGGCAAACATTTTCACCAACGAAATTATGACATTTACCAAGGAAAAATTTCCTTGGTAAATGACATATCACTTATAGTGATGACTAATGCCTCTCTCCCACCTTCTTAAACATTCTTAAAACCCAGTTTTTACTTTCTCCTAAAATCCGATAAGGGGGCTATCATTCTTTTCATAATGATTTCTTAGACTCTCTGCCCTCTTGGGTTTTGAAAGAATTATGTTGTTAAAGATTTGGATTTGTTGAAGAAGGTGAAGAAAAAGATTGAGGAGGTGGAAGAGAAGAAATTGCTGGAGAAGGGTAAAGGAGGAGAAAAAAGTCTGCCAAGCAGAAGTGCGAAACCCCAATGAAGTAAGGACTCTGCTATAATCCCATTTGGAAGAAATATTAAAACTAGGTTTTATAGTTATGCAGATGACCTAACAGTGTACCCAGATGATTTAACAGTGTACCTAATAAACTTAACAGTGTGCTCAAACGGTAGTGACGGAAAACCCAACAAGGATTTGGATCGTTTCGGGTATACTTAACGGTTGAAATGATATTTTGGGTATATGAACTAACATAAAAACTGTTAGTTTAGACCTATAAATAATGTGATTCAAATACAAAGACCTAAAGATATCTCTAAACAAATGAGGGACTTAAAAATAATAGGAGAATGACTACAATGACCCCTAATTAATCTCTTTTATAAAAAAATTACATTAGTGTATCTCAGTGTATGCTTCACTATCATAAAAATACATATTTCACTAGGTGTAGTGTGTATCTAAAAACAAAGAGGTGTTAATTGCTTGACATATATCATTTTTCAAAAAAAAAAAGTTTTGGATTACAATTATAAAACACATAATAAGTGCGAAGGGAAAGAATGGTATCTCTTACAAGGAATCTTGGCTTTGATTCATCAGCCGATAAGAGGAGATTTATAAGAAAACTTCCCCTGTTAAACAAGGTTGATAATACACAATAATCAAATTAACTAGCCCAACTTGGCCAGGACATCGTCAAGGGCCGATTTGGTGGCAGCATAGTATTTCTCTGCTTGAGTGCTGCTCTTGATCTTCGCTGCATGGTCGAGCTGACAATCCATAACAAAAATAGTTTCATCAGTAGAAATCAATGTTTAAGAAAACCATTTCAGATTGACCAATTCAGTGTTTTAAATCTTCGACCACTCTAACATGTGGGTGTGTTTGGTATGATGAAAAAATGACGGAAAGAGAGGGAAAAAATGAAAATTTCCTTTTAACCATTATAAATATGGTGTTTGTGCGAAACAAAGAATAAAAAACAAAATTTGTCATAGGAAATGTGGAAAAAAAAAATTATTTTCCTATAAGTTATAATTTGAGGAAAAGTAAGGGAAATTAAAAAATTTCACTACATATAGACACAATGATAATTGGGTAAAAGAAATATTTTTTACTTTACATTATTTCTCCTTTGACTCAAATTCATTCATTTTCCTTCATTTTTGCTTTTGAGATTGTGCGCAAATACTTAACGTATAAAAACTAATCCATCCACAGATTAAAACAATGATTTTGAAAAATTGTTAGGCGCTGGTTGAACTAGCAATTTCTGGAATTGTCAAAAAATGCCTAAGAATTTTTTGGCATATTGAATATTTTTT
The DNA here is from genome assembly GCA_030737845.1 of Acorus calamus. NCBI lineage: Eukaryota > Viridiplantae > Streptophyta > Magnoliopsida > Acorales > Acoraceae > Acorus > Acorus calamus. The sequence goes on along the minus strand of CM060866.1, from coordinate 25,040,933 downwards.
TTATATATTCCTCATATTTTGTATTTTGTTAGATAATACACACACCACATTTATATTATCTAATGATATATGACATTACAATCTAACTCTTATTAATCTGACAATTGAATTAAAAACTTATAACTTAGTCATTTTCCTGATTATTACATTGACATACAAATATACAATCCCTTGATCGAGTGTCTAAAAACTGTTTCTACTCTGATTTTGTTACTTACATTGTCAATGGTTTCAAAGAGCTTTTTTGTGAGCTCTTTGAGGGTAGTCTTCTCAGGTTTGGGCTTGGCAGAGATGATGGTGTTGAGGTCGAAGCGGAGGTAGGATGCCTTAAGGCGGAGGTCGTTTTGGACGTACGGCCACGCCTTCTTATCGATCAGGGCTTTCACGCCAAGTATGTCCTTTGCGGACTCTTTGGCGCGTGCCGCCGCCTGTGTCGGTGAGAGGGGCTGCAGGTAGAATCTCTCCTTTAGTGGTAGATTCAAGTCCCTTGCTTCATCTGAATTTAGAGTTCCAGCTGTGCTCAAAATGAACAAATACACATAATGTCACTCTTTTTGGGTAAGGAAATTAATATAATAATCTCATGAAAATGATTAATCCAACTCTTTCTAGCCCTCAATGCACATACATTCGATATAAAGGCATATGGATATGACACCCTAGAATGCATATGGTTGAAGGGGGGAAATGGGTCACAATCTAAAACAAAACAGGAAATAGTAGTGTTGAAATTTTCATTGCATTTTTTTGTATAGGTTAGAAATATATTGGTGCATATGTCATAATAATAAAAGGATTTGGCTATGTATTCACCGTGCCGCAGATGAGATCTAATCAGCTTTGGATTATCAGATCAGAAGATTGACAAGTAACACCAAACATGTATAAACCACATTTTTAGTCACTTGAGGTGCCATAGCATAGTTTTCCTTAGGAAACTTCATTTACATTATAGTTTATGCTTGTTAAACTTCTCCCGGTAATTAATTGTTATTTATTTATTGTGAAATATATAAAAATGCATTGCATTTTAACATGATAATTTTTGTAGGTGCATAAAAATTCATCTACTTTAAAATGATGTCACATGTAATGGTAGCTGGATTTTTAAAACGAAATCAACACTAGATTGTTAACATTGACTTGATTTTGCGAATTCTTACAAATTATATAGTATGATAACAGAAACTTGATGTACCATAGCTAAATTGACAAATAATTAGATTCACATTGAAACAGGTCAGTAGGTCACCATTAATTCACAAAGTTAATGTTTATTCCCAAAATACACTCCTTCCAGCAAAAACATAAAAACCAGAGCTTACCCAAACCGCCGGACGGCGGGGGAGGCGGACCGACCTTGATCGACTTGGCTTCAGCCAGAACGGCTTGAACGAAAGACCCACCAGCCAACCCAGTCGCTACGAGCCCAAACACGGCTCGGCGGCTCTGCACCGCGGCTTTGCCCTCCTCTTTTTGTTGCTGGGATCGGACGACCGAGAACCAAAAGCGTGGTGAGGCTACTCGGCTCGGACCGGTCGTACTAAGCCGGCTCAAGCCTCTGATGTGGAGGCTCCCGTCGAGGACCGCCTGTGATGAGCCGCGTAAGCCAGCCATCGAAGCCATAGCTTGCGCCATTTTTTGTTTTTCAGATTCGAGAGAGAGAGAGAGAGAGAGAGAGAGAGAGAGGGATTGTTTTAAGGGATTAGGAAGGATAAGTTTGGGCACGTCGTGAGCCATTTTTAGATTGACACGTGAAGATAGATGAGTTTGGCCAATCAGAGTACACCTCTTCGACTTGTTTTTTGATGGATGCCATCCTGGTCGTTCAAAGGATGGACCTTGCTTCCAGAGTCCGGATCCTCCGTGATAATCAGGGGATCCGGCTATTGGAGAATTTAATTGTCTAATTTATTCTTGAGTGCCTTATCTTCTCATCTTAGTGTGATTGAGATATTTTATAAGTTTTTAAAACTAAGCTTAAAATCAAATTAAATTTTAAAACTTTTTTTTTAAAATTAAATTAATTTGTGTATCTCAAAATTATAAGATTAGACGATTACAAATCTGTTTGCTTTAATCCGATCCTCAAAGTTAACTACTAACAATAGGGCATGTATGTAGTGTATAATATTATATTTATTTATTTAATAGATTCCTTATATGTTAGACAGTAAGAGTATTGACAATTATGTTCATTTTTTAAACATTGTCTCATCTAAGGCTGGTAAACGAACCAAGCCATTCGGGTTCGGCTCAGACTCGACTCGGTTTAAGTTCGTTCAGACTCGTTCAATTAGACAAATAAACGAGCTTGAACAATTTGTAAAGCTCGGTTAGGCTCGGGACTTGGATCGAACTTCATTTTGTGTTTAAATTCAACTCGTTTGTGTTATAAAAACTTAATTAAAGCTTAACTAAACTCCTTTGTAAAATCAGAACATTAAATCAATACAAAGTTATGCATTTAAGCTCATGAATTTGACTATTTAGGCTAAAATATTATTTTCAACTGTTAAAAACCCTAAAATGAAGAAGAATGCTAGGCTCGTTGAGGCTTGTGAGCTCGGCTCGGCTCGACTCGGCTCGACTCGACTCGTTTATAAACGAGCTGAGCTTAAACATATCAAAACTCGATTCGTTCGGCTCGTTTACCACCCTAGTCTCATCCCTTAACGTGACGCCACGTGACCAACTCTTGATTGCTTCCAAGTTTAAAAATGTAACAGCCCGTAGTATCTTCTTTTAGAAATTGACTTCTTTCATCTTAATGTACATGCACTTATGGTGAACCAAATTATATAGCCATGCATAGGTGGCGATTTAAGACATTAATTTTTGTGAACATCTCGTCAGAGACATCTTCTGCAAGAGGATAAGGGAATGAGATTTTTTACTTGTTTATTTTATGTTTGTTTCATGTTTGAGTTTCAATGTAGGGATATCACATCAATATTATTAAAGTCAGACGGTGAAAAAACGATGAAAATTATAACAATTGTTCCAATTCTAAATTCATCGAATCAAGAATTATAGTCTGTGTTCAGTGTTCTCTTCCGTTTGTAGCAAGGGTACTAATGCTTGTGAGATTGGTGTCCCCCGACGTCATATCACTTTGCGCCCTTCATATTATTTTGATTCGTGACTTGGGTTGTATGTTTTCTTCAATCTTGAGTGGAAGATTGGAGCATATCTTGTACAGTTTCTTCTCATTATGTAAAAAAAAAAGTTATTTTATCCATGATGAGTTTGATGTTCATGACTTCAAGGATAGTTGAACCAGTTTAGGAAAAGTGTCCATGCAGTTTTATATTATTCGTAAATCGTAATGGGGAGTATACGTTGAGATTTCACATCGTCCATGTTTTTTTGTTAAAAGAAAACAAAAATTTACATAGATCCAATGTTATCCTAATCTATATGAGACAAAGACAACTAAATTGAGTGAGGGACACCCCTCCTAGCTTGTTGACAAAAATACTACAATTGCCCACATATCAATCCAATATTGTGCCTAAACAATAATAATAATAAATTATTAACCCACAAGTGATCCATAAAAGAAAAGAAAATGTAATGTACAAATTTTTTTTCCGCTCTTAATTTTAGTTCTCACATTCTTAATTTATTTTAAAAAAAATTGTATGGATGAAATTATAAATTTTTTTTTTTTTTAATGGGATACATACCTCGTTAATATAAATTATGTCGCTAAATATATTTTCATGTCAGTAACAAAAGTATGTGTCATCCTATCATTTTGGGTGTGCATAAAGTGTTGGATAACTTAGTTCGGTGTAATATATATTTTTTTATTGATTGTAGTCTAATTTTGGATTATTATTTTTTTATTACTAATCGTTATCTCCCAAACTAAATCAAGAGACCTAAAAAAATCAATAAAAAAATCCATGAATGGATAGGCATTAGCAGGCAATCCAGGTGGTGGTGGGTCTCGCGTTCCAACCTCATCTTTTCGGCCATCCACAGGAAGTTGAGGCCGGCCTTTCATATTTTCTTTATAATGTCCATCACATACATGTAATTCAACCTCAATCAATATCACACCCTCCCTATAAATATCAAGGGGTGACATATATCTCAAACATAGTTTAAAAATATTTATACATATCAACAGAAGTGAAGAGAGCAAGCCATGAAAGGGCAAGAGCAGCTTCACAAATCAAGGGTTATCAAGGTAGAGTCTCAGGAGTCTTGGGATTTCTTACTTGCTCAGGCCAGTGACCAAGGCTGCCCTGTAAGTCCTACTCTTTTTTGTTATTTGAATTTTCATCTTCCAAAAAATGTTATTAGTTGATCATGTACTATATATTTCCACTTATTAGAATAATTTTTGGGACAATGATAGTCCTTTTATATCCTTAAAAGATAAATATGAAACGTCTGAAAGGAAAATAAGAGTGTGGGGTGGGATGAGAACAAGAAAAAAACAGAGAGCAAAAATAAATCAAGTATTATACATATATTGGTATCGAAGTTGTAAGGATCTGAAAGGGATTACATGGGGGGAGGGGGCACCCACAATATAACTTCCCAATCTTTGATAAAATTCACCGTGGCCTCCCATAGGTTTTCAACATAGAAGCGTTGCCCGTTGAAAGGCACTGTATTCCTCACACACCAAAGAGCCCACATACTGGCCGGGATAATCACCCTAGCCACTCTTGATTGTATACCATTGTATATTTTCACTTATAAGAATATTATTGTCAATTACCAACCAATTAATTAATTTCATGATTTCCTATTCATCTCTGTATTTAATTTAAATAATATGAACCATGTTATAATACTAATAATAAATCACCTATCAAATCAAATCAACAAATCAACGAGTGACAACAAGATTTGAAAGCATAAAGTGACCACTTACCTAACATAGAAGAATAATATATATGATGATGATGATGATACATAAAAACCTAACCCCTTCAAATCTCATAATATAATCAAATTTTCTTTTGATCAGGTATTCATTCATTTCACTGCATCATGGTGCGTGCCATCCATTGCCATGAACTCCTTCATCGAAGAACTGGCCACAACACACGAAGATATTTTTTTTCTCTTGGTAGATGTGGATGACATTAAGGTCCCCCCCTATCTATGTAGTTTTTTATTATTTCATTTATGCATGATAAATATATTCATTGTATGATATTTATTTGTTTGGATGTCTAAAATTAGGCGGCAGCGACAAAGATGGAAGTGAAAGCAATGCCAACATTTGTGCTGATGAAAGGAGGGGATGTGATGGAGAAGCTTGTGGGGGCCAACCCTGATGCCATCAAGAGATGGATTGATGGTTTTTGTGCAGACCCTCCATTCCCACAACAACCATGCCCTCCATTAATTTTTGTATACATCTCCCAATCTATCTGTGTATCCACCGAACTTTATCTAGTGATTGAATCTTTTATTTTGTGGACCATGTGACTTGTTATGTCTTTAATTAAACATTTCTTAGCATTCTCTTTGTTGTAAACAAATCAAAATTTTGATTGTCACCCAAAAATGCATGTGATTAGTTATGCATGCATGCAGACTTCTTAATACTGGTAGACCCAATCATGTTAGCATGCCGTCTACATTTGGATGCGGTCCTCCAATCGACTATACACTCCCGATGGATTAAGTCTTAGCCTCATTTTTATATGAAAAGTACATATTAATGAATGAATTTTATGTTAATCATAAAAATTTAATAAATATATACTTTGAATTCCTCAAAAATTAATTTTTTGTGAAAGCATTTACTTCATTAATTAAATAATATACATTTAAAAACATTCAAAACATACATGGGATTTAAAGAATGACCAAAGCATTTACTCTCTTGTATATCATTTGACCATTTTCTTGTGACTACAATAATTAGTCTTACCATTTTGTAACAGTTTCAGCTCCAAATAATGTAGTATATCTCATCTATTGATATACATATCTCCAAATGCAGTGTACCGTTTTATAAAGATTACCGTGGGTGATGGTGATTAATAAAAAATATGAGACTGTAAAATAGACTTTAGAGTTAGGACTAATTTTCTCACTGTCAGGCCCATATACGTAGCGCGTACTCGGATTCAAACCCGTGACATTGTATAAAATTTGCATTTTCCACCCTAATTGTTTAACTTTATTTGATTTGCGTTGCAAAAGACAACCCAAAAAATCTAGTTGCAGGTCATAGCAGGTCTAGCACACATATTTGTAATGCGTGCAGTATTTAATACATGTATATACCATATGTATATACACTAATTTGTTTTGCATGTATACAATTTTACACACAAAACAACACTTAACGCAATATATATAACTTTAATTTTATCATTCAATACATTCAATCATTCAATTTTTATATAAAGCGCCAATACATTCAATCATTCTTACTGTCCCAATTTGTGGTGGTCATTTTTTTATATATTGCATTACCATAGTATATGATTCTTATTTTTGTCAAATATATGCATTCAATTTATTTTAAAAATGTATTTTATTAAACAATGTTATATTTTATAAAAAAAATTCAAATCATTTTAAACATCTTAAAGAGGAAAATGTTATTCACTTGTAAACATCATGTAAAATTATTTATGTTTGAACACTTTTTATGTTTGTATAAAATTATTTCTGTAATTGTACAATTAAACAATTTAATTTAACATCAAATTTCAGATAAATAATAATTAAAAATTAACGGTTTTTAAAATTCGAAGAGAATGAGCTTCCTGCAACCAAACGCACTCTTAGTAAAGTTTGAATTTTCTTCATGCACAATATTCGCATGTTAATGATTTATAATTGAGTTTGGGATTTGATTTTTTTATCATTTATTGTACGGAACTACGGATAGGTGCAGAAAATTAGATACTCATGTCTCACACATTATTTTCCCTACAAAACGCTATTATCAAATGGGATCGGATCCGGTCAGTGCTCGACTTCGGTCAGTTCGATCAATACCGAACTGCACTACGTGCAAATCGAACTGCACCACTTATAAATCGAACTGCACAACCAATTGTTGGATATATTTTTTACTTTCTTATTGGATTCAATTAACTATTGGAAAAAATATGAATTCCTAAGTATCATCAGTATCCAATAAGAGAGTGAAAAATATACCCAACAATTTGTTGTGCAGTTCGATTTATAAGTGATGCAATTCGATTTGAACGTGGTGTAGTTCGGTACTGACCGAACTGACTGAACTCTGCACTGACCGGATCCGGTCTCTATCAAATGTGTACTTTTTCACAGTTTTGACTAGACTCACTTTGTGCAGAACTTTTTCATCTTTTGCCCTTTTTTACTTCTTTTCCTTTCTCCACCAACAAAAACAATACAACTTGACTAAAATAAAGCCAAAAAAATAAAATAAAGTAAATACAGTCCTTGGCAACCCCTATAAGATTCTAAGTGCATCTTTGAAAACATAGTTTAAAAATTAATTTTTAGCTTTTACAACTTTATGTACACATTTTGAGAGTGTAATGATGATGATTTGATGGTGTAATAATGATAGCTGCTTTATAAAACACAGATTTTGAGGTGCAGTTTAGAGATAAAATCTAGTTATGATGTATTTAAGTTGACTTGTTTAGTAACAACTTTTAACTTTTAACTTTTTAATGATGATGTATTTGATTTGATGTGACCCTAAAAACTAAAAGCTGTTTTTATTCTTTGTTGCCAAACATACACGTACGATCTGCGGTCCGGGACACTGTGTTTAGAAATTTATCATCACATTTGAGAAATGGTAATTTCATGTGTTTTTAGACAAAAAAAAAAAAAGAGATCGTGTAACGTCAATGTGCTCAAATTTTATTCGGATCCTGCAGTGATGGTAGACTGTGCTCTCTGACGTAGAATTTGCAACATCACGGATCCAAACAAACTCTTAAACTTTGTTTGAGATCGAGACAGAAATGCCTGCAATAGAGAAAACTACCGGCGATAGAGAAACGTTGTTTTTAGTGCTTCTCTATAGCAGACTAAAATGACCTGTTAGGAGCCTACCGCGGATGTTAGAAAAGTGTTTGGATTCACAGTGATATTATGCGGTGTTCTCCACTACAGAATTCTTCCCATTATAGATCCAAATGATGCCGTAGGCACCTATCATGATGCAAAATGATTTAAAGTGAATATATGATTTTACGTGAATTTCAATTAATATGAGAACAATTGTATAAAAAAAAACAAATTGTATCCTTTATGTGATGGTGCTTCTTTGGTCTACAATCCACACAAAATTCTCCCTCACAAAATTTTTGTATGAAACAATAAAAATATGCTTCCGTAAATGATATTGTGTTGTGTTACGTAAATGAAACAAATTTGTTTAAAATAAACACATGATTTTTTACATAAATTTCAAATTAACGTAAAAGCATTTACATTTGAAACAGATTTTGTGTTACTTTCATAATAGCAACACAAAATTTCTTGATGGGGACTAGATCTCGTCGATCATTTCAATTCTTAATAAGGGTACGATATGTGAACAATCAGGTGCATATAACATGTTCCTATGAAATGTGAATATGAGTTATATAGTGTAACGAGTCGTGTCACACGTGATTATTTACGTATCAATCTTCATTAGAAATTTTTTGCATGTAATGATGATTGTTTATATATCATTAACTTAAACATGATCTTTTTATAATTTTTATTTTGCATTGCAAGGGCGAAACAGGGCGATTGCTTAGAGCGGAAAACTTGGGCGCGCTTCCAATGTCGGTGCCGGAAGCCCCCGGCGCCACTTCTAGAAACCCTCCTGGTTCTGCACCCCCTGTGAGAATAGTGGACGGAGTTGCACAAACATCTCTGTCAACTGGCTCTCAACTGGACGGAACGGTGGATCGCATTCTCTTTGCACTTGGAATTGCGAGACCCCCGTCGGGCAAAGGCAAGGCTGTCCTGGGACAGACTTCAGCCACTGGGGCGGCGCGGTCCCCGTCCATCTCCGGAGGGACAACTGCTTTAAAGGGTCCTACTAAGCAACAAGCACGAACTGATTCGGATCGTCGATGTACTTAAGGGGGGGAGGCTCGCAGTCAGATCTCTGAAGGGAAATTCTCTGAAGGGAAAATCTCTCTCGCTTCCTCTTCTAAGACTTGGGCACAGCTTTTACCGTTCCAGACACCTTCTTCCAATGCTACGAAGCTGGAACTCATTGCCCCTGAAATTGAAGATGGTCAGGTAATTATTTCGTGCCTAACTGAAGATTCTCAGGAAATGATTAACCACTGGAAATTTTCACTTCTTGGGTATGTTATAGGGAAAAAACCTTATTACAAGCCCTTTGTTGAATTTTTATATCGCACTTGGAAACCCCGTGGCTCGCTTGAAATCCTTCTTAGAGAAGGGGGGTTTTTCATTGCCAAATTCTCTCTAGAAGAGGACATGAAAACAATAATGGAAGGGGGTCCCTGGTTAATGAGTGGGAGACCTATAGTACTTCGTCAATGGGATAGGTACTCCAAGATGGAAATGGAGAGATTGGAGACCATCCCTCTATGGGTTCGGTTTCCCTCTCTTCCATTGCATATGTGGGGCAAGCGGATGCTCAGCAAGCTTGCAAGTGCTATAGGCACACCATTGTATTTAGACTCTGCCACCGCTGCAAAATCTTGTATTTTGTTTGCACGAGTCTGTGTAGAAGTATCTGCCAAATCCACACTACCAAACTACATAAAGGTTCGGGATGGCGATGAATTTTGGATGATTAAAGTGGAATATGAATGGAAACCTACACCCTGCAAGGTATGTAGCACATTGGTCACTCTGAAGCACAATGTGGAATCTCAGCTACAACTAATGTAAAAAAATTGGACTCAATGGAGCAACTGGCAAGCACTCTATGGTACTACAGCCCAAGAATGGAGGCGTGTGGAGAAAATGTTACTGATGCAGAAGAAGAATGGCAGCCGGTTAAAGGAAGATCCACCAATCCAAACCAACTTGATCAGAGGTTGTTAAGACAACCAATGCTTTTACGGCTTTGGATAGTGACAATGTCTCTCACTGGAATTTGGCATGGATAAACAAAATCAGACAGAGGAAGCTATGATAGTCAGCTCCGCAAGGCCAGGAAACCCGATCAGGAACCCCCTCAGGGAGACCCACACTTCAGAGGATATTAAGTTGCTTGCAGCTACAACTCACTCAATTAACACTGGAATTGAGACTCACCCCATCGAGTCTCAAGAACAACGAGAGGAAGAGATTTCGTCCAAGACAGAGAAAGATGTACAGATCAACAGGGCAGAGATGGTGGTTTCAAGGGATCATATTCATGGAGAGGACCTGCACACCGCGGCCACCCTGTCATCCTCCTCTATCATTCTGCAGACAAACTCAGTGTCGCTTAATGCAACCCCGAGCCAGAGTATAGAGCAACGCTGCACTTCCGAGTTGGGTATAGAAAGCCATCCGTTGGTGGTTCTCAAGGATGCTTCATCAGGATCAGCTACTACACCTACAGTCAAAGGAGGCCATGTTCCACCAATCCCTCCCACCGCATTGAAGAGATCCACCAGAAAGAAGGCCAGTCAGGGAGGTCCGCCTCCTTCTCACCGACTTATGCAAACCCCCACTTCTTTGTAAATAGTTTTTATGGACTGCCTTATTTGGAACGTCCGCGGGCTCAACCAGAAAGAGAAGCAGAGGGACATCCTCAATTTCCTTAAACGCACAAATTTTCAAATGCTTGCCCTTCTTGAAACCAAGGTCCAACCTTCAAACGCAGAGAAAATAAAACGACACCTCTTCGGGCCTTCTCACACTTCAATTAGCCATGTGTTGGGAAAGGAGGCCGAATATGGCTTTTTTGGAAGACTGCTCTTGTGAACATCACATTGCTTCAGGACACTGACCAGTACTCACTGCCAAGCTACTCAATCTCACTCTCAAAGCCAGTTTATACACACCTTTGTCTATGCCTCCAATGACTTTGCGGAGAGGTTAGATTTATGGCAGCAGCTCACTAGTCTCTCTCGCTCTATTTCATTGCCATGGATGGTGGGGGAGATTTTAATGAAGTCCGGTATACTACTGAAAAGGTGGGAGGGCGCCCTCTCAATGTCACCCGTCTGAAGAAATTCAATGACTGTATTGATTCTTGTGGACTCATGGATGTGTGAGCTATGGCAACACTCTGTCTTGGACGAACAGACAGGAATCGCGCATCATGAGCAGGCTTGACCGCATCATGGCTAACCACGCTTGGCTGCTTCTGCATCCTGAAGCTATAGTTCTTTACCACCCACCAGGCCTTTCAGATCAAGCAGCAATGCTCCTTAGCCCGGTACCCCTTTTCCCCACTGGCCCTAAACCTTTTAAATTTTTTAATGCTTGGACCAAGTATGACTCCTTCTTGCCCATCGTCCGCTCCTCTTGGGAGAGGGATGTGTCAGGAACCGCAATGTTTAGGCTTGCCTCCAAACTAAAGCGAGTAAAAATTGCCTTGAAGACATGGAGTAAGGAGATACTTGGGCCCATCCAGAACTGCCTAACGAATCAGAGGACCACTCTGGAGGCCGTTCAAGCTCAGCTTCAATTGGACCCACTAAATAAGGACCTCATATTCCTTGAATCTAAGGAAAGAGTGACTTATAAAGACATCCTTCTGAAGGAAGAATCTATGATACGGTAAAAGTCGAGACAAAACTGGCTTAGGCTTGGGGACTGCAATTCGGCTTACTTCTATGCCTCATTTGCGGGAGGAAAAGCTCAGAATACATTGCGGAGAGTCACTCTTCAGGATGGGACTGTTACGGATGACCCTGCCTCAGTCAAAGCCCGCATCGTGGAGTTTTATACAGAACTTCTCAACACACCTCTCACTACTCCAAAGCATAGTCCTATAGACTTCAAATCGAAACTTTCTGGCACTGATGCCCAACAACTTTTGAAAGAGGTCACAGAGGAAGAAATTAGTCATAATATCAAGCAAATGAAAGCGAACAGCAGTCCAGGCCCTGACGGTTTTAATGCGTTCTTCTTTCAATTTTGTTGGGAGGTGGTTGGCCCGACGTTATACAGGCTGTGCAAGAGTTTTTCATATCTGGTCGTCTTCTGAAGCAACTCAACCATTCATTCATTTGTCTGGTGCCCAAGTCCTCAGATGCGGAATCCATGGAATCATTTCGGCCCATATCCTTATGTGGCACGATCTACAAACTAATCACAAAAATCATGGCTTATAGACTTCAGCTTGTGTTGCCCCAACTCATAAGCCTCAACCAAACTGCATTTGTGAAAGGCCGTAGCATCTCACACGGTATTCTCCTCGCACATGAGATGGTCAGATACCTTAACAAAGGCTCTAGTCTGGACAGGGTGGCCATCAAGGTAGATCTAAGGAAGGCGTTTGACAACGTTCAGTGGCCTTTCTTGTATGCAGTTCTTCAAGGTATGAATTTCCCACCTCGGTGGATACATTGGATCCAAGAATGTGTTGAGACCGCAAAATTCTCAATACTAGTGAATGGATCTCCCAATGGTTTTTTTGGATCATCTTGTGGTTTAAGGCAAGGAGACCCCTTATCTCCCCTACTGTTTGCGCTGGTAATGGAGGCTTTCACGCAGTCTATGGATCAAGCAGTATCAAAAGGCAGATTGGCGCCTTCCTAAAACAGCCAAATCAAATATCGCATCTTTTGTTTGTGGATGACCTCATCCTTTTTTGTGATGGCTCTCTCCACTCAGCCACTGGTATCAAGCAGCTTCTTGAGGATTTCGCTCACTGTTCGGGACTACACTTAAATCCAGAGAAGTCACAGGTTTTTCTAAGCTCCTCCTTCTCCGACGCCTGCTCTTTCTTGGATTTGGTGGGCATTGCGGTGGGAACATTGCCGGTGAGATACTTGGGCCTGCCTCTCATTGACAGATCATTAACTCACTCAGCTTGTCTTCCCCTCCTTGACAAACTTAGAAAGAGGTTGCTGGATGGAAAGGTCATCTCTGACCTTCGCTGGCCGAGTAGAGCTGGCAAAGACGGTACTCAATTCCCTTCAAATCTTCTGGTCTGCAGCTTTCCTACTCCCGCAGAACACTATTAAGCACATTGAAAAGCTGATCCGGTCTTTTATATGGGGGGGATCTAGTTTGAAACGATCTATGCATCACCTGGACTGGACAACAATGTGTCTCCCTCGGTCTGAAGGGGGTTTAGGGATGAAAGCACTTAAAGACTGGGCAGTGGCCTCACTAGGAGCAAAATTTGGGAAGTTGCAACACATAAAGATTCCTTATGGGTTAAATGGATTCATCATAGGTACCTTAAATGCATATCTATTTGGCGAATCCAACCAGTTGGTTCTGCTACACAAATCTGGAAGCATATCTTATCTGCCCGGATGGATCATACCTCGGGTAAGATATCTGATATTTTCTGGAGAGCACATCAACATTTGGGACGATCCATGGGTCCAAGGAAAAGGTCTAGCGGATATTTTTGGGGAGTCTACACTTCTATTTGGACCTCCAAAGTCAGCAATGGTTGGACTGTTTATCAATCAAAGACAATGGCAAAAACCTCGTCGGTGGCCACCTGCATTGGACCTGATTTGGGAAGATATTATACAAACCGAGGTTGGTGGTTCAAGCAAGGATACTCTTATATGGCCACCAAGTTACTCAGGGACTCTCTCTGTTTCGGAAGCATGGGCGGCCATACGTCACAAGAAGGAACCGACTGAATGGGCCGACTGGCTATGGCAGTCACACCAAACTCCCAAGCACTCATGTTGTGCGTGGCTCGCATGTCACAATAAAGCTCCGACATTGGATGTTCTGTTCCGCAGAGGAATAGTGAATGATACCACATGCAAGCTATGTAACAGGGAGGCGGAAACAGGGGTGCATCTGTTTCTGAATTGTTCCTACTCTGCTTTTATTTGGACCTATGTCCTACACAAGATGGGTGGGAAAAGGATTCAACATTCTAGCCTACATGAGTTTCTCAAATGGTTGAAGAACAACTTTCCTGTGGGGGCCCCAAAAACCATAATGCAGTCTGCTTGGACATCCACAATTTGGTGGATATGGAAGGAGCGTAATGACAGGATTCGAGGTAAAACCCCTAAACACAAACAAGTACTTTGCAGGATGATAGTGGAGACAGTTCAGACTATCATTGGAGGGAAACGCCTCATTGAAGACCTCACCCCGCTGTTGATCAGAATTGCTTCTAATTGGGGGGTCACAGTGGAACAGCAACACTCACTTCATTAGGTGGATTCCCCCGGACCCAGGCTGGCATAAAACAAACTCTGATGGCTCTTTGTCTGCGGATCGGGCAGGATATGGAGCTGTCTTACGCAATCACAATGGAGAATTCCTAGAGGGTGTTGCTGTCCAGTCCCCTCAGGCATCTATCAACATGTTGGAGCTGAAGGGCATCTTAGCAGGGATCCAATTGGCCACCAAGCAGAACTGTTCCAACCTATGGATTGAAGGAGATTCTCAAACAGCAATCACATGGACTCAAGGGAAAGGCTCCCCGCCGTGGACTGCACTTCGAACTCTGTACGACATCAAGTCTTCTCTTTTATTTTTTTCACAATGGAAGGCCTCACACATAGGGAGAGAAGCTAACCAACCAGCGGATCTGATGGCTTCCTGGAACTCCTTGGATGGGGAAGCTCTGATACATGCTGGCTCCACATGGTCAGAGCTCAGGCGTGCATTACTCTCTGATGCAGTCGGCACAGTATACCCAAGGAAAAAAGTTTTTTGAAATGGTGTTAACTGAGCAGCAAATGGGACATTTCACTTGGCCTGGAGGGATGGTTATTTCACTGTTGAGGATGCAATGTAGCTGGCTCTACTTTTCCCTCTCAATGATGGTTTAACCTTCCCACTTGACTAAGTGTTTTTGTCTATACTGTAACTAAAACTCCTTTTTGTATTTGTGTATATTCCATAGCAATACAAATTTACATTTACCCTCCAAAAAAAAAAAACTTATCATAGTGTCTTTATTTGCACCCCTTGAATTTGTTTGTATGTCCACTTAAATATATATGAGAACACAAGATTTATTTAAAATTTTTTTATTTACACAGTGTCTTAATTTATATGCCCCTAATTTTCTTTTAAATTTTTCACAAAACCCATATCCATTTGCATTTTCTAATGTTCACATTTTAAACCCATATTTACTATGAGCTGGAGAGAAGATGAAGAGAAGGAGAAAAATGGTCAAGAAAAGGTGTGACGTATCAAAAAAAACATGAGTAAATGTAAAGCTCTGTTGAGATCCGTGGTGGGACGTATTCTGCGTTAAGGAACATGACATAACTTCATCACAGATCTAAACATAATTTCAGAGTCAACATTTTAACGACCATGAAGATTATTTTTCTTCGTTCAAAAAAACACTTCTTTACCATCCTATTACATTGCAAAATGTGAAACGACACATCGCGTTCTCAAGTAGGACCTAAATATTTTACAACAATAAAAGATGACCTTAGCAAAAAAAAATGTTCCAAATTAAAAACCATGGTGTGAAAAAATAAAAACTTTGAATACAAGTGACGTGTAAATAGATTTACCTAAATTGAAAGAACCTAAAAATTGAAGGGACATGTAAGCCGATTCAATGGAAATGGAGCCCCCCTCTTCCCAACCACCACCAAAACAAAAACAAAAAACAATCCCCCACAAACACAAAATTAAAAAATAAAAATATTACACTAAGTTATGTTTACAATTTAAAATATAGACCACACATATTTTTATTTAATAAAAAATAGTAATCATTGTCTACCAAATTATATTTTTTAATAAAAAAATATTATTCTATTTTAGATTGAATGAATCAATTTTTAATAAATGTAAGAAAAATTTAATAAAATATATACATCATCTAAAGAGGTATATACTTAATTGAATAACTAATTAGATATATACCCATAGAGTTATTGTAGAAATCTTTTCTACTTAGACTTTTGTCCTCACATCATACATCATGCTGTCCATCTCCTTTTCTTTTCCATTCTGTTTAATTTTTTTGTTTTTTTTTGTTATATTTCTCACTCACCTATGTTCTATTTTGATTCTATCAAAATAAATATGCTCACGTTCTTTAAAAAAAAATCAACCAGATATATAAGATATATAAGACTGTACAACGCGCACTTTACAAAATAATTAAAAAAAAAACACCAGCTAATGTGAGACGGGATTTGGTCAGGCCCTGTTTCGGTCAGTTCGATCAGTACCGAACTGCACCACGTTCAAATTGAACTGCACCACTTATAAATCAAACTGCACAACAAATTGTTGAATATATTTTTTACTCTCTTATTGGATACTGATGATACTTAGGAATTCATATTTTCTCCAATAGTTGATTGAATCCAATAAGAGAGTAAAAAAATATACCCAACAATTGGTTGTGCAGTTCGATTTATAAGTGGTGCAGTTTGATTTGCACATAGTGCAGTTCGGTACTGACCGAACTGACCGAAATCAAACACTGACCGGATCCGGTCTCAGCTAATGTGACACTTATCAACTTTTGCTTCTTTAGTTGCCAATCCTACCCATCCATCCATTCACGTGACCACCTCAATTTCCCCCACCCTAACCCACCCCTCAAAATACATTTCACCTCTCCCAAACAATCCCCAAATCACTACTCTTCCCCTCTTCTCTTCATCACCTCCTCCTCCCCTTCAAAATTTCCATTAAAAATCAAAATGTGTTATGTGGGAAAGGCAACCAAGATCTTCATCTTCATAGTGGCCGTCCTCGTCATGGTGGGCCTCGTCCTGGGCTTTGGGCTCATCCGCCACGGGATCCAAAGGGCCCACAAATGCTCCTCCTCCTCCGACTCCTCTTGCGGGAAGAGGCCCATCAACAACCCCCAACAGCCCATCCCGGCCACCGCCGCCGATGCCGGAGGCGTAGGAGCTGCCGGAGGAGGCGGCGGCGGTGGCACCGGCGCTGTTGTTGTTCCTGGAGGTGGGTCAGTTCCGCCGCCGAATCTCAGTCCGCCCAGCCCGGTTAGGGGAGCCCCGCCGCCGAATCTCAGCCCCCCCAGCCCGGTTGGGGGAGCTCCGCCGCCGAATCCCGGCCCGACCAGCCCGGTTGGGGGAGCCCCGCCGCCCAACGTCGATCCGCCCGGCCCGGTTTCGTCTTCTGCCGCCGTTCAGGGCCCGTCTCAGCCTTAATTTTTAGTTTTGGTAGGGTTACCTTTTTTTTGTTTTTTTTTTAATTAGTTGAATGTTTTTTTTGTGCAGTGAATTGTCTAAATTTTTTTATTTTATTTGACTGTGGTGGGTGAGTGTGGTATAATGTGAATTGACTGTTTTGCCCTTTGTTTGGCTTAATAATTTTTTTTTGTTTTTAATTGGACACCTTGAACTGTGAAAGAGTAAACCCACATTGGCAAGGACATCAAGAAGGTTCCATTCTTTAGGAATGCCCCTGGCTTAAAATGTTTTGGTCAGTAGAATGAAAGTTTTTTTTCTTGTAACCCCTGCTCTTTTTTTTAAAATTAAGCGCATGCGCTGTAATTTTATTTTAAAATTAAAATGAACATGTCTAAAAATGTAGATGAGTCATTTATCAAGAAAATAAAAACGAACACAAAGGACTACCCGATCATAATTTTTTTTTCCGAACATATAAGACTCTACTTGCTCCTGCACAAGCCGTCTTTCAATATTTTATATAATTCAGCATTAACTCTTAAATGTTCTTTATATAGACGTTTGTGTCTTGGAATATCTTGTGACCCTGCATTTTAAACTCAGTAATTGAAATGTTAGGGACAATCAAAAGTGTATACTCATTTTGAATTAAATAAATACATTTTTAGCAAATGTAAAACAAATCGTTGAAAAATTAATGAGATGTATGTGACTGTTTGTAAGATTATCAACATGACTGTGTGTAATAACACTTAATTTTTATAATTTTTTAATAATTGATTTTTGTACTGAAAAAATGTCCGTGTCTCTGTGAACAGCGGATTGAATGCATATTTGGATGCCTGTTTAGATTTTTTGGATCCAAATACACAAAATAAACCCAAAAAAATTGGTCCAAATTGTGACTTTATATTCTCTTCGTTTCATGATAACTTGGACTGATTGAATGTGATTTTTGAGTCGTGATTTATTTTGTCTTTTATTTTTCATTCTTTTTTTTTTAATCATCTTTCATAAGTCGACTACCCAACCTCTTCAATGAAGTAGAAAGACTAGAAAAGTTTGGATTAACACAGTTGCTTCAGTCCATCTTGATTATGAGCCAAGAAGCACATATGATCCAGCTCAAGGGAATGTATATATCTTTTTTTTTTTTTTGAAACCCGCTATAACAGGACTTGAAATATGACCCCTCAGGAGCATCTCCAATGAATAGGTTAACTAACATATTAGTGTCATGTTGTTACATAATATGTAAAAATATTGCTCCAATGAAAATGTTAAAATAAAGCTAAATGTGAGCTTCATGTGTCAGGTGCTATCTTTTAAACTAACTGCGGTTAATATTTTAGCTAACCAAATGTGGGCCCTACCTAATAGTTTTTCTTAAAGAATTTAAAAAAATACATTTGGGAGATTGAGTGGGTGGAGAGGTGGAGTCCACTATTATTTTGACTAGTTTATTTAGTTAATCCATTAGAACAACAACAACTAACTAAATAAGGATGTAGTAAATGAGTGTGTAGTTGAGATATAAAGTGCTGACTTGACATTTTAACATTTTGTTTAACTAACATATCTATTGAAGATGCTCTAAATGATTCCACTTTTGAAAACTAAGCTCAAACGAGTTTGATTTAACCCAAAATAATTTAGTTAGCTAGTCCATTGAAACTTTTTTTTGTTAGGTTAATAATACTGAGATTAAACCCATAATTATTTGACTTGGATTGTAAGGTTGGATTAGATTTGGTTGATTTTCTGGATCTCAGTCTAACCCAACCAGTCCAAGTTTGCAGCTCGGCACATGGGGGAACATTGCACTGCTTTTTTCATTATTCAATGGAGGAAAAAAAAAGAGATCCGGTATTCTTTTTGACGTTCCTTTGCAAACAAATTATGAAACAAATGATTATTTAAAAGGTCACAAAATCAATTGAGCCAACCTTTTTAAAAATAAGTTGGAGACTCCCATAAAGAGTGCTCTGTATGTGGAATCTATTTCTTTCTTTTTTTTTTTATAAAAAAAATTTCATGTTACATGGTGGTTAAATTAATTTAGCATGATTTGCTTCATTTGCAATTTGTGACATGGATGACATGGTACGAGATAAGGAGATTCTTGATGGGTAAGCATTAATGTGGCATCTAATACTATGTTTTATATATATATATACATAAAATTTTGCATACAATTAAAATACATTTTTTTAACCATTGCAAAATATTTTGATTCATTTAATGTATATTTCAATGTAAAAATGAAACATATGACGGAGAAGTTTGGTATCTTCTACTATATTGTCATGTTGTTCAGGACTGAAGAATGTGAAAGCAACCTATCAACGGCTAGTCAACAAAATATTTCTAGATTGTCTAACAGAAGATGTGAATTATCTATCTGAAAAGAACTTTGTTACACTCAGTATGATAGGCAGGTTACCTTTGTATTAATAAAAAGCAAAAGCCTAAAAGAAGGAACAACCTAAGAAAAAAAAAAAAAAAAACTAAAGCAACAACCC
This sequence comes from Acorus calamus, assembly GCA_030737845.1. NCBI lineage: Eukaryota > Viridiplantae > Streptophyta > Magnoliopsida > Acorales > Acoraceae > Acorus > Acorus calamus. The sequence goes on along the minus strand of CM060866.1, from coordinate 25,021,210 downwards.
CAACAGAAATATACCCATGGGTAGGAGTAAAGATTCAATAGTAGAGGAGACGTCTACCCGTCGACCAACTGCCTCCCCATACCCCGCCCTACACAGGATGCCTCCTAAGAGACCACAATGCTTCCCACCAGAACCTGCACCAAGCTCCACAAAATTTACCACACTCCTGAATGAATTTAATTACCATCTCCCAGATGTTTTCGGCATATGGGGTTTGCCTGCGAAAACGGACGATTTCCTCGTTAACCTCAATGCCCACAACAAAGCTGGAATGCAAGATTGGAAGATCTTCACTTGCAATGAGCGGTCCCCCATAGTCTGTAAGTGCCTTCCAACCTCCCACATCTTTCATGTCTGCAAAACTATCCCACATCTTTCATGTCTGCAAAACTATCCTCAATCCCCAAAGCGAGCTTTAGCCAACCCCACACCTGCCGTTCCATGGGGCACTTCACAAAAAGATGGTCTACAGTCTCCTCCAGCCACAGTCCATACTCAGTTATTTTTACAGTCTAAAATATAATATTATATATTTTGTTAGTTTTTTTTATTTACTGTATTGAGATATATACATTGCTGAAAAATTCACATTTTTCATAACTCATTAGAGTTAATATAATATGTATTTCATTCTATGATGTATATATTATAATAATTAAAAATAAAAAATAAAAACATGTAAAATGGGCTGTGTGTAACATACTAAACATTGGTCTGATCAACTCGTCAACATTCTGATCCTAACCCAGGTAAGCAATCGTCGCTTTTCTTCACAAGGATTTCCTCCCCTCTCCGTCGATTTCCTCTATCCGGAAAATCTCGTCCGTCCAAATCCTTCATCCGGTGATTCTTCCTGTCATGACGGGGTGGAGGGGGAATCATTGGAGATGGGATCTCCTGAAACCCTAATTGTTGGAAGATCCATTTAAAGCATCACATAAAAGAAAGGATTTGAAGATAAGAACACCTTAATGGATCTAGGTATGTTCCAAAATCTATATTAAATATTTACATGTGGTATCAGAGCATTCAACCACTTCTAATTGATCGATTCTCCTATATGTGAGCATGCAGTCTTTTGTCTTTTGAAGATATCTCATCACTTTCTTGGCAGCTTTCCAGTGATCCATTCCTGGATTACTCTGATATCGTCCAAGTACCCCAACAACAAAACTAATGTTGGGTCGAGTACAAGTTTGAGCGTACATAAGACTTCCAACTACAGAAGCATATGGAATCATCTTCATCTCATTACGCTCAACTTCATTTCTAGGTCATTGGTTTTGGCTAAATTTATCTCCTTTAATAATTGGGGCAACACTACGAGAGCAATTTTGCATATTGAACCTTTGAAGAACTTTATTTATGTAAGTCTTTTGTGACAGTCCAAGTAGGTGACGTGACCTGTCTCGGTGAATTTTTATACCTATCACAAAGGATGCTTGATCCATATCTTTCATATCAAAGCTCTCACATAAAAAGTTCTTGGTCTCATGTAAAATACCCAAATCACTGCTAGCTAGTAAAATATCATCCACATACAGTATCAGAAATATGAACTTACTCCCACTAACCTTCAGATATATACACTGATCAACAGTGTTTTCAATAAATCCAAAAGAAGTGATTACTTCATGAAATTTGAAGTACCATTGACGTGGGGCTTGCTTAAGTCCATATATGGATTTCTTTAATTTACAGACTAGATGTTCTTTACCTTTCTCAATCAATCCTTCAGGTTGAAGCATGTAGACTTCTTCATTTAGATTCCCATTTAAGAAGGCCGTTTTTACATCCATTTGATGTAGCTCTAGGTCAAAATAAGCTACAAGAGCCATGATTATTCTAAAAGAATCTTTCTTTGATACGGGAGAGAATGTTTCACAATAATCAATTCCCTCACGTTGAGAAAATCCCTTGGCCACTAGTCTAGCCTTATATCGTTCAATTTTACCTTTAGAATCTCGTTTTGTTTTAAATACCCATTTACATCCAACGGGTCGAAATCCTTCAGGTAATTGAACTAATTCCCAGACTTGATTTTTCTGCATAGATGTTAATTCATCTTTCATAGCATCTAACCATTGACCACGATTAATATAATTCACGGCTTGTGAGAATGTCAATGGGTCTTCTTTAATACCAATGTTGAAATCTGATTCTTGCAAGTAGACAATATAGTCATCAGGAATAGTAGACTTCTTAATTCTATGAGATGTTCTCACAGAGTCTGTATTGACCATAAGTTCATTATTACTTGCACTATCATCACTAGTTATAACCTTTTTAATATGTGGTTGATGAGTTTGTTTTTCATCCATAGCATTATATGGATTTAGAATGGCCACAAGAGTTGTAGATAGAGAGGAAATATCTCTAAACTCACTAAACTCCCCATTACATGGATCTCTACTCCCACTAATTTGGTCATTTTCAATAAATCTAGCATTATCAGTTTCGACAATTCTAGTTGTATGGTTAGGAGAATAAAACCTGTACCATTTAGACTTTTTTGGATACCTAATAAAGTAACAACTTACAATTCTTGGGTCCAATTTTTCTTCTTTGGGGTTATACAATCTAGCCTCTGTAGGACAGCCCCAACACGTAGATGTGCTAAACTCGGTTTTCTACCTGTCCATAACTCATAAGGAGTTTTGGACACAGCCTTACTAGGAACTCGATTTAAAATGTATGTGGCTGTCTTCAAGGCTTCACCCCATAAAAATTTAGGTAAGGCTGAATTATTCAACATACTCCTAACCATATCGATGAGGGTTCGATTTCGCCTTTCAGCAACGCCATTCTGCTGAGGTGTTCCAGGCATAGTATATTGTGCAACAATACCCTCAAGTTCTAGGAATCTAGCAAATGAACCAGGATTTTGTCCTAATTCACCATGTCTACCATAATATTCACCACCTCTATCTGATCTCACAACTTTAATTTTCTTGTTTAATTGTCTTTCCACTTCAGCTTTGAATATCTTAAAGATATCTAATGCTTCAGACTTTTCATGTATCAAGAAAACATAACCATAACGTGAGAAATCGTCAATAAAGGTAATGAAATACTTATGCCCACCCAAAGTAGGAGAGAAATGTCCACATATATCTGTGTGAATGATTTCTAACAATTCAGAACTTCTTGTGGCTCCTTTCTTGTGACTTTTAGTTTGCTTTCCTTTAATGCAACTAACACAGACACCAAAATCAGTAAAATCAAGAGTTTTTAAAACTCCTTCATTCACCAACCTTTTAATTCTCTCAAGAGATATGTGTCATAATCTTTGATGCCACAAATTAATCGAATTCTCATTCACCAGAGCACGTTTTATTCCAACATTCACATGCAGAGTTAACAATGATTTACAGAAGCCAGAATCAAGATTTAATTTGTATAAACCTCCACATAACATTCCATTTCCAATTAAAGCAGAGTTGTTATACAAACTAAACATAGAATTTTCAAATGAGAAGGTATAATCCTCTAAATCAAGTCTAGGTAATGACAATAAATTCCTAGATACAGATGGAACATAGGAAACATTATGCAAATCCAAACAAAATCCGGTTTTCAAAATAAGCCGTAGAGTGGCAACAGCTTTAACTTTTGACTTCAACCAGTTTTCCATTAATATGGTCTGCTCATTCTTTTCTGGCTTTCGGGTTGTAAGGAATCCCTGCAATGAGTTGGACACGTGAATAGAGGCACCCGAATCAATCCACCAAGTATTAGAAGGAACATCAATAAGATTGGTTTCATGACAAACAAAATAATAATTGTCACCTTTCTTTTCAAACCAATTTTTGCGTTTCAGATAGTCTTTCTTTAAGTGTCCTTTCTTGCCACAGAAATGACATTTGATATTGCCTTCCTTCTTCTCTTCTTTAGAATCAGATGCCTGTGATGGTTCCTTACTTTTCTTGGAATAATTCTTTTTCCTCTTCTTATGCCTCTGTTCACCAATCATCATGTGGACATACTGAAAACCCTCCTGCTTCAACCTCTCTTCCTCTTGTACACACAGGGTTATGAGTTCATTTATTGTCCATTTTTCTCTTTGCACATTATGAGAAACTCTGAACAAACCAAAGTGTGATGGAAGAGAGTTGAGCACAAATTGAATCATGAAAGGTTCAGAAACAGTGAGCCCAATTTCATTTAGCTGTTTGGCTAAGTCGGCCATTATCATGATGTGTTGGCGCACACCACTGACCCCATCATATTTTGTTGAGGTCAACTTAGCCATTAACATACCAGCCAAAGATTTATCCGCTCTCTGAAACTGTGCCTCCACCGCCTTTAGATAATCCATTGCATTTGAGTGGTCAGGAATTGACCCTCTAATATTTTTAGCAATGGAACCCTTAATTATCATCAAACAAAGGTGATTGCATTCCTCCCACTTTTCCCTAAAGGTATTTTCTTCATTTGTTTCATTAACCTCGAGAGTCTCAACAGTTTTATCATTCTGGCTAGATGAACTATCATCCGTTGTGGGCTTAGAAGTTGTTGGCTTCTTTGGTTTGCTCACTCGGAGAGCCAGATCAAGATTAAGACAACCCAAAATTATTAACAGTCTTTCATGCCAATCGGAAAAGTTGGATCAATTGAGAGTTGGAATACTAGACAAATTATTAGCTAAGGGACCAGACGCAAAAGCTGTAAAATATACAGTAAACATACTCATAATTAATATCATGTTGCAAAATCATATAACATGCAAATTATCATAATATAAATTAACTCATAACATAAATGAATTAATTTAAAGAATAGTCTAGTACATCACCATAATCACTCCTTTGGGTCGAGATTATAGCATGTTAATGACAAACTCAATTCTGTTATTTGAGATTAAATATCATTTATTATATAGGTTCTTATGAGTCCAAGAAGTTCATGTCCTTTGGGACTATTGATACTTCTTTTCTTCATAATTATACCTAATAATGTCTAATATCTGTAACAATTATGTAGTCTAAGAAGATAACTTAATTTCTTAACTACTTAGTATTTCATTAAAATTCTCATCAATTGGACTCCATTTGGGGATGTTCAAAAGAATTGAATAATTGAAATATTCTAAGCAAACTACACATACTTCAACTATGTGAATGTCACACAATTTAACATCATAACTCAAGTTAACCATAAATTTCTTTGATTAAGGCCACTTTGGTGACTAACATAATCATTAAAATTTATGAACTTGAATTAAAAATTCATAACTATAATTTCATGAGTTGAAGCATGAATGAAATGATAATTGATATCAAAACCTATTTATACATTCCATAAATCTTTATATAAAAAAAAACTTGCAAATCAACATAATATTGCAACAAATGATTAAATATGTAATTGTAGAGACATATCAGAACGGATTGAAAAACATGTCACTAAACAAAATTTAAATACAAACCCCTAGAATCTTTAATATCAGTCTCATGTAAAATTTTTGTTTTAGTCCCTGAACAGAATTTACGTCCAGACCCCAAAAATATTTAATATCAGTCCCTGTAAAATTTTCGTTTTTGTCCCTGAACAGAATTTACGTCCGGATAATAAAAAATTTCATATAGGTCCCTGAAAACATTCATATCACGAAAATATTTCATACAGATCCCTGAATAACATTCATCTAGATCCCTGAACATATAAACATAGGTTCAGCCGTTCAAAATGCATAAATGGGTAATTATTCTTGGATCAAAGTCTATAATTGATTCCAAATATCCAACAAATCCTGTTTTTTCAAAATATAAAGATCCACCAATAATTTTAAATGAAAAACGTCACTGACATGCACATCCCTTTCATCCACATGATCCTGATAAATCAATAATCCCTAAAAAATCTTTAATAGAAGCAAAATTTATTCAACACAAGATCATAATTTCATCTAAATAGAAGATCACAGACCAAAGGAAGCCATGAATATTAAAATCAAATTCATCCGAACATGCTTTTGCTTCAGATTAAATTCTAGATAATTCCCATATCTTTTAGATCTATAATTTTATCATAATATATTGGAGGCTATCTTAATCCATATTATTTATAAAAAAAAACAAATCTCATATAAATACATGATCTGATTCATCCAAAATCTAAATCCAAGACAAACCATGGAAAAGTCCACATCGGGGTTTGTGTTTCTGTTGGCTGGAGGAGCAGTGTCATGGAAAAGTGTGAAGCAAAGTATGATTGCTTCTTCTACCATGGAGACAGAGTTTATCAGTTGCTATGAGGCCACTAAACATGCATTATGGTTAAGGCATTTCATCTCGGGACTTCAAATTATTAACTCCATTTCGAAGTCATTGAGAATTTATTGTGACAATTCCGCTGCCGTCTTCTTTTCTAAGAACAATAAAAGTTCAAGTAATTCAAAGGATATAGATATTAAATATCTAGTTGTTCGAGAGAAAGTAAAAGATCAACTTGTCTCTATAGAGCACATAAGCACGAAACAGATGCTTGCGGATCCCATGACTAAAGGATTGTCACCTAAAGCTTATTGTGATCATGTTCATGATATGGGGCTTATTTTATGGGATTATTAAAGAATGTGACTTATTGTGTTGAGACAAATTATGTATGTCTTATATTTCCTTAAAGTATGTGCACATTATTTTAGAAGCATAAGTGCTAATATTTTGTTTATTAGTGTTAAAGTTGGACCATTTTTTTTTAATTCTCTTCATTAAAATATTATGAAATGGGTTATTTGTGTTGTAATACATAGAGGGAAGTATATTGTTTTTAATATATGACCGCTATGATTCACATAAATAATTTCATGTAAGTTTCATTTCTGTTGTCCACAATGTATACATAAAAGGAATGGACATGAAGAACAGAATAACAATTATTACATGGTTATTGTCTGTTTAGGCCAAGTAAGAGAATGTTAAGTTAGTTCCTATAATAGTGGCCTAAACAAACAAAGAAATGAAGAAGTTTCTCTTTAAAAGACGTAACCCTTCATCATAACGGTTTAATCACTTGTGATGGACAAGATATAAAAGAGAGAAGATATATCTTGTCCATCACAAGTGATTAAACCGTTTTGGTGAAGGATTACGTCATTTAAAGAGAAACCTCCTCATTTTTTCGTTTGTTTAGGCCAATAGGAACTAACTTAGCACTAATTTCTTCATCGTCTTCTCCGGAATCGATGATTTCGCGTCGACGATGGTGGTCTTCCGGGGGCGGCGGGGAGTGGAATCTATTGGCCCACCCAGGCTCCCTTGAACGCCTCCTTCAATATCAGGTCCGCTTCCGTTGGGTTTCGCTTTGTTTACTTGCGTAAAGAAAGCTTATTTGGTTCCTCTGTTGTGATTTCATCTTTGTGAGCTAGGGTTTGGTTGGGATTATTGAAATGTCGCTTAAAGGTTGGGCCTTTGTGGTGTTTGTGTTGTGGGTACGTGTTGGGGCTCTTTGACGGTAGGTTGTCGGGGGCACCCATCTTTTTAGGTACCCAATTTTTGTAATCCTTGAATGAGCAGTGGAAATGATGGACCCAATGTCAGATTGCAGCAGAAATTTTGTTTCCTGTGCTAGGTTCTGTAGATTTTGATGACTGTTGATTGTGTTTGGCTCATAAATGTGATTTATATGATCTGCAACAACAATGAAGATCATTCATGCAAATCTGGATCTATAAAGAAGTTGTGCATGCAAATCCTCAAATGGTTCTTGAACTATAGTCACATAGTCCTTGTAGGTGAAAATGTTTGACCAATTGTTCTATTCGGTATGGTAATTTTACATTCATAAATAATATGGGATGAGTATGGTAAAGATACGGAGATAATAGAATTGTATTATGGATGTATTCTGATAATTAGTATGAGAATGCATGCAAAAACTCCTATGTCAGGTGTGAAGACAGTGACAATTAGACTTAGTTTTTAAAATTATGAAGAATGTAATAAACCATTCGAACTGAACGGATACACGGACTCTAAAGATACTAAATGCATATTTGATGAATAAAGTTTGTTCGGCTGATAGGTACAATGACATCCAATCACTGAGCTTTTCTTTCGGAAATGTTTAAAGTACCATGTGACTATGCCTTGAACTAATTATTATGTGTGTCATTATTAATTAGATTATCACAACTTAAAGCCATATAGAAAGATTCAATGTATACTGTATAGCAACATCTTATGATCATCTGCCTCTCCAATGAATGAATTATTGTAATAGTTAACCTTTTTTTTTGGTTTCGTTCTTCTTCTGATTTTGGCATCTGATCTTTTTTTTATCAGCTTGGACAACAATAGTTGGTTTCAGGATTTAAGTGGCACCAGGGAATCAGGTTCACGGAAGCGGTATATCTCCATTTTATGAAACTCTGTCACATCACCTTTTTTTCTTTTCAACCTTTAGTTTTCCAGTTTTGACCTTTAATTCCTTTTACAGGGTGAGATCAGAATCATGCAGTGTATCTGGTTCTAAAGCATGCAGGGAAAAGATGAGAAGAGATAGACTTAATGACAGGTAAATATGCATTCAGGCCAAATAAATACCATGATCACATATGGTGAGCATCACCACCTTTTTTTTATTCTGTGAGAATTTTTTTTCCCTCCCTTTAACCACTCATTGTATCCCGTGTTGCAACTTCTTTCATGCAATTTCAAGGTTCATGGAGTTAGGATCCATCTTGGAGCCAGGGAAGCCACCCAAAATGGACAAAGCTACGATCTTGAATGATGCTATCCGCATGGTTACCCAATTGCGTGATGAATCCCAGAAGCTGAAATAATCAAATAACAGTCTTCAGGAGAAAATTAAAGAGCTTAATGTGAGGCGAGTTATAATTAATTGCTATGTGGGATGATATGTCTGTTGTGATGATTTCCTTTCACCTTGAATGGCAGTGTTCAGGGTTTACAAAATCTGAAAATTATTCTGTATAATTCTGAAAAAAATGTTTGTTTAGAATGAATTAAGATGGTAAACTGTTCGCTTCTAACTCAAGCGCTAAGACAAGATAGACATTTTAGCTTATTGCCCTCTATTAAACTGACCATCTTCATTAAAAACATCTGCTTTGTGTCTACCAGTAGTCCACTTCTAAAAATGTAAATTTTTTGTCAGTAGTGGCCATATGTCTAGTATGACTTTGGCAAGTTGTACTCTCTCTCTCTCTCTCTCTCTCTCTCTCTCTCTCTTTTAACAATGGAGAGGAGCGCTAAGATTATGCCCACAATATGAAGCTACATTGTTTTTGTTCTTCATACACAGAACTGTAATACAGTCGATTTTAATGAATTAAGATGGTGGGGTTCCTATTAATCTTCACCATAATAAAAAAGAAACCTTTGAGAATAGAAGAACAGTGTTGCCCTACCCAGAGTATCAATTTGTATTTTCCATTCATCTGCTGCCAGATGTTGTTTCTATCAGTTTAGCTCCTGGATGGAAAAAGTTAATTGTGTCTGTTTTATGTTGATGCTTACATATGATTTAGCTATTAATTTGCAACAGCTCTTTAATATGTCAGATGTGTTCCACCACAATGGATACATCCAATTCAATAACCATCATGAAAAAGGCAAGGCGACCAATGACGACCATCAGACATTCATTCAGTTATAGACATTCAAGAAAAGTTGCCTTACATTATCCAACTACCCAGATTATGCCTTTCCCTAGTCAGTGAGGATGTAGTTTTGGGAAAACAGAGAATTTGGTGAAGATGAGATACAAAAATGAGCTTTTGGTGTCTGGTCCCTTAATATTACACGTAGTTGTACTCTGTTTCTGCTATACATTGCTTTGTGGGCTGGCTCCAATCTAGCTTTCTTATCTACTTGTATATTTACAGGCTGAGAAAAATGAACTACGAGACGAGAAGCAGAGGCTAAAAGCCGAAAAGGAGAGCCTGGAGCATCAGATCAAGGCCATGACCCTGCCACCCAGCTTCATGACGCATCCTCCTGTAATTCCGGCTGCTTTTGCAGCGCCAGGCCAAGGAGCAGTGAACAAGATGATGCCAATGCCATTTATGGGATACCCAGGAGTTGCAATGTGGCGGTTAATGCCCCCTGCTGCCATTGATACCTCGGAGGATCCAAATCTCCATTCTCCCGTCGCTTAAACCAAACTCTCAGGCCATCTGTCCATATCGTCCTTGATGTATTTTTTTTTAACTTTTTTATTTTGGTTTTGGGGAAGAAACCTGAATTTGGAATGATTGTATGATTTGGATGCTTGCCATTTCTGATTGTGAACAAGAATTCAGAAATTTGACATGTACAATTCAATGTCAATAAGAAATATGGAGATTCTTTTCCCTGTGTGCATTACTTTGTTCGAAAGAGAGCTGGATATATGTGATAACTGATAATGCATGATGATGTCATCAGTCCGGTTCGTTTGGGGGGATCTGACATTGTTCAATTAAGGTGCATCATTGGATGTGCATTTTAAACCGATAGAACTTTCCTTGTGCCAGAATTTTTTTTCCAGAAGATACTTTCATATAACCAGTGTTGAATAACCTTTTCTTAAACTAATAAAATCTTAATTTTCTTATTTATGTTACCAGTGATGAATAGCTATTTTATTATAATTATTACAGGGGGTGGTTACAAACACCCCATTAAAGTGCAACTCCACTCTTTATAAATTTTTTTTTTGTAAATTTTTGTAGGGATATGGAACATGGGGAACAAAAGAAATATAAATTAGAGGATAATAAAAGAAGAGAGAGAGAGAGAGAGAGGCAGTGGTGGTAGCGGTGACGGTTAGTGGGTGTGGCTGGATAGGGTGGTGGTAGGGTAGGGGGTGTGTGTGAGAGAGTGTGGTGGGAGGAGGATGATAGTGAGTGGTAACTGCTCGAAGTTCATCGTCGCGCTGTCCATTCCTGGCATCTAGCAAAAGGATTTATTTTAGGAAAAAATCATACAACTCCCAGCAAATTTAAGTAAATCGGTTTTAGTCCCTGTAAAATCCAAAAATCATCTTAAATCCATGTAATCTTCTGCAGTTAACGATTTCAGTCCTCAAATTAAAAGTCTGTGAAAATAGAAAGGTATATTTTATCCAACTAACCGAATCTGAAAAAATGTCATTTAAATAAAAATAAATTCTTGAAAACTGATAAAAATCCAAATAGGTCATTTTAATATAAAAAATGCCATTCTTCAACCTCTGCAGAAGACCCACTCTGGGTCTCTTCTTCTAGTACCCTTTCTTCTTCACGTCCTGAAATTTCATCTCTTGATGACTTGATCTCGTCCTCCTCTTGTGGGGTTCACCAATAGCTTCAACAAGCTCTTCTTCCTCTTTTCCTCCATCTCTCCCTTCCTCCACCACTTCTTCTAAAACCCCCAAATCAGGATTCTCTACTTCTCCACATGACCCCCCACCAACCCAAAAACCCCTCCTTTTCCTTTTCTTCTTCTCCCCTCTCTCCCTCGCAAACCCACAAAGACCCCTCCTTTCACCACCACCACCACCACTACAAGAAGGGAACAAACCGCTAATCTCCGCTTCAAAAGCTCTCAAGGCCTCACAAACGCTCAAAGGGAAATGGACCCACCTCTGATTCCGGCTCGGCAGGCACTCCGTCGTCGTCTCCACCATCTCCCCCTTCCGAAAGCTGACCTCCCCACCTCTCCTCCTGGATCTAGACCTCAAATGGTTATTGTGGTGGTGGTTCTTCTTCATGGTCTTGACCCGGACCTGGCCGATGCAGGTCAACTTGGGCGAGGAGGGTTCGGGGGCTTCAAAGGCGCCGCCTTTCTTCCTCAAGGTCGATGAAACCGAGGCCGGGAACATCGGGGACTGGTCGCCCTTGATGCTGCCATTGCTCCTCAATCGATAGCTGAGGAAAGTGGAGAGGGAGGAGGAGGAGGTGGGTTTGTCGGGCCGGCTCGGGATGGTGGACTTGGAGGAGGTCTTCAGGGAGGGTGGTCTGGATGTGAAGCAAATGAAGAGCTCGCTCCGGTGATGGTGGCCTCTCTCCCCTTCCATCTCATCAGTCCATCAATGGAAAATATGGAATCTCTCGATCACACACACATTCACTGCTCTCACTATGTATTTTTTGTTTGGTCATGCCGATCAGCGGGGACACAGGCGGTATGGATGGGGAAGATACACTAAACCAAATGAAATTTACTGGGGGTGAAAGGTTTGTCTGTGAAAGAGAGATATGTTTAATCAAAGAAGGGTACTATGATAATCAAACATAGCTGATTATGTTAATTGTAGGTCTGGTTTGCTAGAGTAGACAGCAGAGACTAAAATATACATTTTAAAAAAATTAAGATAGGGATCTAAGACGATTTTTGGATTTTACAGGGACTAAAAACCGATTTACCCAAATTTATAGAGTTAAATCGATTCTTCTCTTTATTTTATTTTATGATTAAAGACATTTACATCCATGTAAATATAGATAATCCTATATAAATCCCTGTGAAAGTTGGAGTAGACACGCGAGTCTCTGAAAATTTACAAAAATCTAATTATCATTATCAAATTAAAATTTCATTCAAATTTGACGTAATATTTTATCACCATTGAGGAGGATAATTTCCCCTCACAGTTAAATTTGTGATTTCTGGGATTAGGAACTTCATAAAGATGAATTTGAGTAATGGGTTTTTAGTGGTAGGATTATATGGAAATGGAATTTGTTGGTGGAAAGGGAGAGACTGTGCCCGGCTATCATAAATGACTAAGTTGTCACCGTAATTGTTTTTGATTTCCTCAAATGTGAAATCTCGAATCTCTTGCCGTAAGAGTTCTGTCGCGCGACCTCTTTTATAGGCTGCCTACGTACCCCTGGGGATCAAGACTCACGTAGTTTAGTTGGTTACTTTGTAACCGTTTTGCCACTAAGAGAGATGGCTATTTTTAAGGGAAACGTTCCCTGTATTTAATCTCCACATTGTCCTTAATTACCCACGTTTCGATGAGAATAGACATTAAGTACCAACGTGACGGTTACAGACGTTTGGGGGTCTTCTGACCGTTTCCGCGTCTGTCCTGATATATATGTTCCTGCGCTTACGCCTCATCATTCTTTTATGAGAAGTAAGGTCGTCTGACTAGACCTGTCGTCTGATCGTGCCTTAGACTACTCGTGTTTAAATAATAAGGTCGACCGATCAAACCTCTCGTCCAGTCGTGCATTAGATTACTTGCACCTGAGTAATAAGGTCGCCCGACCAGACCTGTCGTCTGATCGTGCCTTAGATTACTCGCACCTGAGTAATAAGGTCGCCTGACCAGACCTGTCGTCTGGTCGTGCCTTAGATTACTCCTATCTGAGTAATAAGGTCGCCCGACCAGACATATCGTCTGGTCGTGCCTTAAATTACTCACACCTGAGTAATAAGGTTGCCCGACTAGACCTGTCGTCGGGTCGTGTCTTAGATTACTCGTACCTGAGTAATAAGGTCGCCCGACCAGACCTGTCGTCTGGTCGTGCCTTAGATTACTCGAGGTGCCATCCTTTCTTTAGATAACTGACTGTCTGACTAGATCCTTAAGTCTAATCGTGTCAGTACTCCAGATGACGTCGCATTTCGTGGGTCAGGTCAGATGGGCCCTCATGCCAATTGGCCCACACATCGCCATTACACGACATGTGTCATAGTGCAGATTTATACCTCCACAGATGCCCCCTCTCCTGTACTTTTGACGTGTCGAGAGAGCAGGAGATATGAAAAAAAATCTGGTCACCTCTCATCCTTCTTCGGAAGTCAAAGATCTGGTTGTTTGACCCCTCAGGATTTTCTGATCTGCTGCGGATTTGGTGGCTGATTTGCTGAGTCGGCTCTTAATGTCACGTGGCTTCACATGACATTCTTTTGAAAATCCAAACGTCGGCGTCCCTTAGGGTTTCGTGAAACACTTTTTCGAGGCATTGATTGCCCCTCAATATCTGCAGCAAATTATTGCTGCCACTTTTTTGAAGGTTGAGTGAGTAGTGCCCTTCGTCTCATCTTGTCCTCTGCCTTTGAGACCTTCGTAACCCCTGACAATGGCTGCCGCTGTCTTAGACCTTCAAAAGGAGTTAAGAATTTCCTGATACTTCTCGGCTGACGAGTTATCCAAGGATGAGATTTTCACCCTTTTTCTTGACTCTGTCCTCCTCCATCCGAGTTATTTCACGGATGGGGGTCTTTCTCTACCCTTCCCACATCTAGTAGCTGAATTTCTTGACTTTTTCGTCTTCACCCCATCTTGGTGGTTCCCAACGTGTACCGCATCCTGATGTTCGCGGTTGAGTTGGGAAGGACGGGGGTTGAGTTGGGACTGTCGGAGATCCGGTGGATCTACCAGGTCAAGGGCTCAACCTCGGGACGGTCCCCATTCTTCTATATTTTCCACCGTGCTCGGGCACCAGAATTGGTACTCGGTATGTCCCGGGGTGATATCTATGACTGGAAGAGCCGCAGGGTGCTGGTTCGGGGCCCATGGATGCCGGTTGGTTGGGATATCTCCCAACTCCACTTGTGTCGTCCCCGGAGGTCGATGGTGGATGCCCCCAGGCCGGAGGTTGAGGAGGTGAATATGGATGCCATCTCCCGAATGATGGAGCATCCAGGCCGATCATGGTGGGTGTTGCTCGGGTTGGAGGAACCGAGGCGTGCTCCGCTGGTTGCAACCTTTCCTGCCGGTGTGGTTGAGCCGGCGGAGGGTCAGGGTTCGGTTCATCCTCCTCCCAGACCGCACGTTGGGGCGAGGTGGCGCTCTCAAAGGCTCCTCCGGTTGGGTTCTGGATCAAATTCCATTGCCTGACCGGTGGACTTGACGTCGACACCGCTTTCTTCCGACTCACTCACTCCATCCCTCGCTGTCCGATCATCCTCCCCTTCCACTTCTACTTCTTCTTCTTCTCCTTCTTCTCCATCTTCTGCTTCTTCGGCGCCTGTTGATGGTAAGGGTATTATTGCCTGTAGCCCTTGTCGTATGGAGGTTGATCCACCTCCAACAGTGTTGCCTGCGGACTTAGATGTTGGGGCAGATGCCGCTCCTACGCCTGAGGAACGCTTGCACAGGGTCCTCCTCCCTCCTGGCGTCTCATCCATGAACTTGCAAGCCTTAGCCCGCCCCGCTACCCTCTCCATAGATCATCAGCTGTGTTCTTTTCGTGAAGCTTGCGAAAGTGATGAAACAGAACGTCTTTGGAACTTCATCACGGCTATCGCCTGGGCTACTCAGACCACTCGCGTGGTTTTCGAGAAATGAGCAACGAAGAGCTTCCCACGCTTCTTCAAACTATTCGAAAAAAGTGTAACGCCCCCATACCCATTATTCTCTATTAACGCATGCGATACGGTGCGTCACGTCAACACGATTCCCAATAATACATGGTTAAAATAATAGTTTCAAATCTTAAAACATAAAACCTAAAACCAATCCAGAATCTCAAAAATTCATTCTCAAACGAATGATTACACACGAGTACTTTATTTGCTAAAATCAAACATCCCCTGATTTTGCTGCTAAAGCTAAGGACGTCCACTACATGCCAAGAAGAAGGCTTATTCAACACATACGATGCAACGAAAAGGAAAGAACTAATTCTTCAACGTCCTCCACGAATAATGCTCGCCCGTGGCTACTCTGAAAGGTTGGAAAAAGGAGGGGTGATCTATCACACGCTCAGTGAATGAACCTTAGCATCCCAATAATAATAATAACAATAATATTAAAACCTTCAGAGAAATTTCTAAAATATCCGAACCAACAGAATATAAATTTTCGTAAATATCTCAATAAAATGGAATGCATCTCTCTAGAGGAAATAACCACCATCTCATGCTATCTACATGATGCGCATGATGCAACAGACATGCATGCCCGTATGGCACGCAGCTGAAATTACTCCAACTAGAGCTTGATCACGCAGACCAATCGTCACACAAACGGCGTCACGCAGACACGGTCCCACTGGACTGAGTCATGTAGACCCTCGTCACACAGACGATGATACGCAGACAAATGATGTGCATGCAAGATAACCTCCACAATTCACATATTTACATGCAAGAATAACATAATAATCGATATACAGTTCATATGTAAAATAGCGTCTCAAAACATGATGTCATGCTCATGTGATTCCATACTCAAGATAACAATTTTTATTCATAACATAGGCATGATGTGAATATGATAAAATCTTTTATCATTGAAAGTAAAACACAAGTTGTTTTAAAACTGTACAAAACCAGTGAGAAAACTTAGTTTGAAATCAAATCATACATATAAAAAAAAAATCCGATTGTAACCAAATCAAAACCCATAGAAACATCTTCAAAACCCTAGATCTATCTTGAGTAGAAAATACAAATATGGATCTATGTTCAAACCTTCCAAATCACGAAAATACTTCACTGGTTTGGACGTAAGTATACAAGGTTTAAAACAAGGCTTTAAGGATAAAACAACACGATTCCATTTAAAGCGAATAACCTTAAACATGATATGTATTCTTAAACGTATTCATATTAAATCATGAAGGCTTATAAATCATCTAAAATCTCATATTATCATAGTTATAACATCCGGTCCGAAGATCATTTAAATCTTATTAAAGATCATAAAAGAAAACCCAACAAGCAAGTTTAAGAAAATCGAAAGTCGCGATTGTATATATGTAAAACCCAATACCAAAATCAAGGAACTCGTAAAACTCCATAAATCTTCATCCTATCATTGTTGTAACATCATAAATCCGAAATCATGCGAAAACACTTAAGAAATGAAAGGAAAACATCATCTTGGTTTGGAAAGACTTTGAAAACAAGATTATATGAAAGCAATAACCCAGAGGGACTCACTGAAATAAAAAACCCCTTTAAAACTCGAAGAAATACTCACCAAAACGTCGAACAACTCCCCTTCCCGAGCCCCCTCCCCACAGTGGCCGAAAACAAGAAGACTAAAAATATTTTTAGGGTTTCAATTCAAAGAGAGAGAGAGAGAGAGAGAGAGAGAGAGACTTAATAATCTCGCACGCACGTGCGGACAAAAATACAATACCATTAATTTTGAATAATCGCAACCAATTCACTTGTTCCTTCTAAAAATGGCCAACTGTCAAATTCAAAAATTTTCTAGATCGACGGCCCTGATTGAGCCCGTCGCCCACATATCTGACGGCTCCTTGAGGATCCGTCGCTCATATAACCCGACGGCTCCACCTGTAGCCGTCCCTCATTACTGTGACGGCTCCTCATGGATCCGTCGCCCATGTGCCCGACGACACCTATAAGACCCGTTAGGCACTGCTTGATACGATTGAAAATTACAGTTGTTACATCATTTTCCCCTTAAAGGAATTTTGTCCTCAAAATTCAAGGCATACCTGAGGGAGATGCAAAAAATGCTGGGTACTTCACTCGCATTTCATCATCGCATTCGCAAGTCATTTCGGGCGCTCCCGAATGATACTGCCACTACACTTTGACCAATGGAATAGTTTTGTTGCATAAGACTTGCTCCTTGCGATCTAAGATCTTAACCGGCCGCTCAACAATAGATAGGTCATCTTGCACTTAAACCAAATCCGGTTCGATGATATGAGAAGGGTCATGCACATATTTTCTCAGCATTGACGCGTGAAATACATTGTGCACACGGTCCAACTACGGCGGCAATGTCAAATGATATGCCACTGGCCCAATCCTCTCCAGACCTTCGAATGGTCCGATGAAACGTGGATTCAGCTTTCCCCGTTGTCCAAATCGAACTACGCCTTTAGATGGAGATATTTTCAAGAACACATGATCTCCCACTGCGAATTCCAACTCCTGCCTGTAGATACCCCAATTTTGACCGTCCAGAAAGATGAAAATACTTCGAGTAACACCTGGGAATAACCTACATTTGGGCATCTAATAGAAAACTGAAAGTTCAGAAAATCGGAAACCCCAACCCTAAACCTAAACCAGAAACCCTAAACCAAACCCTGACCAGAAACCCTAACCCTAAACCAAACCCTGACCAGAAACCCTAACCCTAAACCAAACCCTAACCCTAAACCAAACCTAAACCAGAAACCCTAAACCTAAAACCGGAAACCCTTAACCCTAAACCTCAAAACACTGGAAATCCCCTAAGTCCCTGGGATGGGGCGGCTAACCCTAACTAGCCGCCCCATACCAGGCGGCTAGTTGGCACTAGCCGACCCCCTAGCCGACCCTGAACTGCTTCCCTGGATAGGGCATAAAACATCATTAAATGCTGATCATTGCGGCGGGTTGTGACCTTTAGCCGCCCTATCTTGGCCGGATCAATCCAAGTAACCGACTCAAGCCACCGCTTGTCAGAGATGAGATGTTTGGCAGGTCATGATGGGGGCGGCTACTAGAAAGTAGCCGCCCCATCCTGGGCGGCTAGTTAGAACTAGCCGCCCTTCACCTCGTCCTGACAGAAGAACCAGAGAATTAAATGATGGGTCTAATCAAACACACTATTAACCAAGCCATCCTATTACCCCCTGGACATTCCCCTGCCTCGTTTTTACAATAAATAGAGGGTGGCCCAAGCCTTTCAAACAATTCACAAAATCATCCTCATATCTAGAAATCCAATAGACAATCCACTCATAGTCCACACCCCCTTCCACTACCAAAAATCCCTAGAGAGAGAGAAAGAGAGCCCCTTTTGTGAGAGGAGAACCATTCCCTATACAAACACACCCTCTCATTCCACCCTCCAGAATCCCAGGTTAAACCTAACTTAGCCTCTGTCCAAAACCAAACCCATTTCATACCGAAGTTTTGCCCAAACCAACCCAGGCCCCGAACTGCTAAACCCTAGTAGCCGCTCCATACCCGACGGCTGAATCCCACTAGCTGCCCCATATCCACACCGCATTTTGCACCCCTTTGTCCCAAGACTCCTTTAGTCAAGCCCCGGAAGCAGAATATGATTACCTGTTTTTCACCTCTGTGTACGGTATATCCGTGTCTCAGAGCGGAGACCCCACAAACTCCCCACGTAGGCGATCAAATCCAACCCAACCTTTTTCTGCTTTTCAAAAAAGCAGATGGCGATCACACAAACCCCGAAATCCTCTTGAGCCGCTGTCGGGCGCCTCAACCAGGAATGACACCACTCTTCCGAGAAGACGATCTGACCAAGCCCGCCAGGGCACGCATCCGATCCGAATCCCCGAAGAACCCCCACACACGCACCTCCCGCTGAATTTTTCAACACCGACGAATCCGACACCGACACCAACACCACCTACGGTTGTCGGCATAGCTTTTCTGTTTGCTCTGCGCTGTTCAAAGTCGATTGTGCACCAATTTCACCTTGTTAATCGTATCCTGTACGAGGTCTGGCCCAACAAGACTTCTCTCACCAACTTCATCCCTGCACAGAGGTGTGTGACAATTTCTTTCATACAAAGCTTCGAACGGTGACATCTGAATGCTAGCTAGGAAGCTATTAATATAGGCAAATTCTGCCAAAGCTAGGTGATCCTCCCAGCTTCCGCCGAAATCAATCACACAAGCCCCAACATGTTTTTCAATATCGGGATCGTTCTCTCAGACTGACCATCTGACTGAGGGTGAAATGATGTGTTGAAGTTCAACCTCGTCCCTAGTGCCGTTTGAAGAGCACTCTAAAATCATGAGATGAAACGCGAATCACGATCCGAAATAATACTGACTGGAGCTCCATGGAGACGAACAATTTCATGAACATATAACTTCGCCAGCGTTTCCAGTGAATCATTCACGCGCATTGCCAGAAAATGTGCAGACCTCGTCAATCGATTCACTACAACCCAAATGGCATCATGTCCTTTCTTTGACTTTGGTAGACCAGTTACAAAGTCCATGGTGACATGCTCCCACTTTCATTCTGGAATTTCTAATGGTTGCAATTTTCCAGCAGGACTTCGGTGTTCCACTTTAACTTTCTGACACACCAAACATCTCGACACATACTCAGCAATATCTTTCTTCATCCCTTTCCACCAGAAGTTCAATTTGAGATTTCGATACATCTTTGTACCACCAGGGTGTACAGTGTATCGAGACCTATGTGATTCATCAAGGATCATCTTTTTCAACTCGACATCTGCAGGAATGCAAACACGACCTCGATAACAAAGGACTCCATCAGCTCGGATGGCAAAGTCCGGCTTCAGTCCTTGGTCCTTCTCAGATGAGATCTTCTTCAACTCTTCATCCTCCATCTGTGCCTTCTTTATTTCATCAACGAGATCTGGCTTAACAACAAGCCGCGCAATGAAACCTTTCTCTGATGTACGTATCACACTGAAAAGATTGACAAATTCATTCAAAAGCTTCCATTGACCCACCATCATGTGCGATAAAATTACCGAAGGTTGACGATTTAGGGCATCCGCGACCACATTAGCTTTGCCGGGGTGATACTGGATTTTGTAATCGTATTCCTTCAGAAATTCAACCCATCGCCTCTGATGATTATTCAGATCTGGCTGAGATTGCAGATATGTCAAACTCTTATGGTCAGTGAAGACTTCAAACTCCTCACCATAGAGACAATGCGTCCAAATCTTTAGAGCAAAGATTACTGCTGCCAATTCCAAGTCATGAGTGGGATAATTCACTTCATGCACCTTTAGCTGACGAGATGCACAAGCGACTACCTTCCCGTTTTGCATTAACACAAAACCCAAGCCTCGATGGGAAGCATCACAATACACCACGTAACCACCAGGACCAGATGGAATGGTCAAAATAGGAGCAGACGTAAGTCTCCGCTTCAGCTCTTGGAAACTCTTCTCACACTGCTCAGACCAAACATACTTGATATTTTTCTGAGTTAGACAGGTCAACGGAACCGCAATCTTTGAGAAATCCTGAACGAATCTTCGATAGTAACCCGCTAAGCCCAGAAAACTCTGAATTTCTATAGCTTTCATCGGTTACTTCCACTCCATCACCGCCTTGATCTTCGAGGGGTCGACTGATATTTCGGTTTCACAGGTGACATGACCGAGGAACGTCATGCTCTCTAACCAGAACTCACACTTACTGAACTTTGCATAGAGTTGATGCTCCTTCAGTTTCGATGTACCAACCGACGATGTTCAACATGCTCTTTCTTGTTCTTTGAATATATCAAAATTATCGATTTGGATTTTCGACCATGACTTTCATCATGAATCTCACTGAGATTTAATTAGTGATCGCCACTTGCTTTTACTTAAAAGCAAGAAAAGAAATGATCGCCTCGCGGGGTATTGTAGATTCTCTTCACGTTGACGCAGCCGGCCATGCAACGTGATGAAGTTGAGGTATCTCGCACAAAATGATTAAGATCCGGCTTTTAAAAAAAGGTGTAGTAAATTATTCAAAAAAAAAAATAAATAAATATAAAAATAAAAAGAAAATAAAATCCGATTATGTTATTGACTGTCCATAATGAGAGTAAGATCCGTGAAATACAAATGAAACCCAACAGCCTAGTTTTGAACCATCCCAAAAGTGTGTAAAAAACATAGATCAACTCGACGGCTCTACAAGGAGCCGTCACAGGACAGTTCAATTTAGCAAATAGAAGTAGGCTGAAAACTAATAAAATCGACGGCTCTAACAAGAGCCGTCAGAAACCAAACCCAGAAAAAATTCAGAAACTTAATAAAAAGGCAATAAAATAGTATTTATTTAAAGGAAAAAAACAGTAAATAAAATGAAAATAAATAACTTGGAATGGAAGTGAACAATACTAAAGCAGGAAATAAATGAAAAATAATGAAAAAGGGTTAGTAGTTAGTTATTTAAAGGAAAAACAGTTAATGAAATGGAAATAAATAACTTAGAACGGAAATGAACAATACTAAAGCAAGAAAGAAAGAAAAGTAATGAAAAATGGTTAGTAGTCCTTGGGTATTGACCCAAAATTGATGTAGAGCAGAAAGGGGAGTTTCAAATACTCCTCGGACCAACTGGCCGACGGCCCTGGTATAGGCCGTCCGTCAGGTGAATCCGATTTCCAAGTGAAGAGTTTAAAGTCCAATAGATATGCAACCACACTCACACCAATTTATTGAACTTAGCTTTATATTGATTAATAAACTTGTAAGTATTCAAATTACAAGGCTTTTGGAAGAGGTGGTGACAAGCTTTGCTTAAAGAAGGAAGAAAAAAAAGAAACAATGGAGTCAAGGGAGTAGGGAAGGTGGTTTTCTTCCCTATGTGCACTCTTATTTCTCTGGTTTGAATGGTGGAAGGTGGAGGTCCGAAAATGGAAGAGCTTCACTTCTCTTTCTTCTGCCTTTGCTTTGGTTGGGTTGTGGGATTGTGTATTGTCTTTTTTTTTTCTTCACAAACACCCTCTATTTATAGGGTTCTTGAACCAACCACATTTTGACAACACATAGGGCTATTTAATGCACCCTTTCCCATCCATCAGAAGCATGTGAACACGTTCTCTTGGAGCGCCATTTCCCTTCTGTCCAGCTGTTTCGCCAGCTTCTCGGATGCAGACATGCGACGACTCCTAGCAGATCCTAGACCGATGGCACTATCAGCAGCCGTCAGAAAAATTAATACAAAATGATATTTTTGAAGTATGTTTCATGATCCTCATTTTGTAAGCTTTCCAACGCCGCTGACGGATCAAGAATCGGAGCTGTACTGCTCAAGTTATGGTCCGATCTTGTGGGGGTATCCGAGTGCGAAAGGAAAATCGACGGCTCCTATTGCTGCCGTTTCTCAGACCCGATGAATGATGTCCCTGCCGTCAATTTTGGAGGTCATGATCCTCATTCTGTAAGCTTTCCAACACCACTGACGGATCGAGAATCGGAGCTGTATTGCTCAAGTTATGGTCCGATCTTGTGGGGGTGTCCGAGTGTGTAAGGAAAACCGACGGCTCCTATTGCTGCCGTTGCTCAGACCCGACGGATGATGTCCCTACCATCAATTTTGAAGGTCATGATCCTCATTCTAAGAACTTTCCAATGCCGCTGATGGATCGAGAATCAGAGTTGTATTGATCAAGTTATGATCCAATCTTGTGGGAGATGTCTGACAGTCTGTGTAGGGGCATTCCTTCTACTTCTTGGGCCAAACCACCCTCATTTTGAATTGTTTGTTGTTGTCTGGTCTTGGGTGATTATTTGTGAGAGGATATATGGTTTAAGCCTGCATAAACCAGATATTACAAGTGATAAGTATTATGCTATTTTGATCGATAAAAAATGGGGTATCTACAAAAATGTCATCGATGAAGACAACAACGAACTCGTCAAGAAAAGGCTTGAAGACCCGATTCATCATGTCCTTGAATGCTGCAGGGGCATTTGTCAAACCAAATGGCATGACCAAAAATTCATAATGGCCGTCTTTGGGATGTCTTCCTTCTTTATCTTTAACTAGTAATAGCCTGACCTTAAGTCGATCTTGGAGAAGACCGTAGCTCCCTGATATTGATCAAACATGTCATATATTCTCGGAAGAGGATATCGGTTCTTGATCGTCTTCTGATTTAGCTGACGATAATCGATGCATAGACGCAACGAACCGTCCTTCTTTCTGACGAACAATACCGGTGCACCCCAAGGAGATACACTTGGTCGTGCAAATCCTTTCTCCAGCAGTTCCTCCAATTGAGCCTTCAACTCTGTCAAATCTGTAGGTGCCATACGATAAGGAGCTTTTGATATTGGCTCCGTATCGGGAATTAGAACAATACCGACTGAACTATGCACCCTCGGTAGATTGATTAGATGGCGACTAATTCGCCAGTAAGAGTTGCAACAATAAAAGGTCTCTCAAGAGAACTCGGCACTAGACTCGCACGATTTACAAATTCGGCAGACACAAATGAGTGCGAAGCTCCAGAATCGAATAATACGAATGCATCATAACCAGTGACAGAAACGGTACCTTGAATGACTTCGTCAGTCGCGCGAACATCTCCAGAAACAGGGCATGAACCTGTCCACGCAGCTGTGTCTGATTACGAGAACTTGAAGTTCCTGCTCCTCCAGTGCTTTGCAGCCTTGGCGCTACACTTTGCGTCTTTCTTGGTTCAGTGCAGTCGGCCTAACGATGTCCCAGCTTTTCGCAATTATAGCACGCTCGACTGTTTGTCTGCGGTTGGGGACATTCGATAGACTTGTGTCCCGGTTCCCGACAGTTGTAGCAGATGATTTTCCCACGCACTTCTCTCCCTCGATTATTGTCAACGAAGTTCCTCTTTCGATTTATTCGTCCTCTGGCCACCACCGAAACGTTGATTATTTCGGTTTTTCATACGGGCTTTATTTTCCTTCTTCCACTCTAAGCAGTCATGTTCCATGACCAGCGAGCTCTTTTGGCTCATCATAGACCCGGATTCGGAGGTTCCACAATCTATGATGAATGTCGCTCCTTAGCCCTTCTTGAAAGTGACGACATTTTTCACTTTCGATCTGGATATAATGAGGCGCAAAGTGTGACAGTTCCAGAATTTTTTCCTCATATTGCGCCACCGTCATGTCCTGGGTTTGGCGAAGATCTAGGAACACTTGAATAATACGATCACACTCCGCTGGAGGAAAATAATTTTTGTAGAACATCTCTACAAATTCTTCCCAGGTGATATGTTCTATCCCGCGGTTAAGAGATTGTTGATGGTCAATCCACCATTGAATAGCAGTCCCAATCAGTTGATGAGCCGCTAGGAGAATACGCCGGCTGTCGGTCAGCAACATAGTCTTAAATATTCCTTCGAGCTCGATGATCCAGTGCTTCGGTGTCAATGGATCATTGCCAACTCCTTGGAATACTGGCGGATCCATTTTCTTGAATCTCATCACCAGTTGCTCCGACTGATTCCGATTTTCTCCCAAACGACGCGACGCCATATCATTTTGGTGGTGGATCGTTTGCGCCACCAGGTTGGTTAGAGCTTGGAGATCATGACGCAAAGTGTTGTTGTTGCCCGCCATCTCAAGTTTTTCTAATAAAATAACACCCAATTAGAACGTGATCTATATGAATGCAGACCTAGCAGCTCTATCCTATGTCCTTAGCCCTAACAGGAAAACCTAGGCTCTACAACCCAAATGGCATCATGTCCTTTCTTTGACTTTGGTAGACTAGTTACAAAGTCCGTGGTGACATGCTCCCACTTCCATTCTAGAATTTCCAATGGTTGCAACTTTCCAGCAGGACTTCGGTGTTCCTCTTTAACTTTCTGACACACCAAACATCTCGACAAATACTCAGCAATATCTTTCTTCATCCCATTCCACCAGAAGTTCAATTTGAGATTTCGATACATCTTTGTACCACCAGGGTGTACAGTGTATCGAGACCTATGTGCTTCATCAAGGATCCTCTTTTTCAACTCGGCATCTGCAAGAACGCAAACACGACCTCGATAACAAAGGACTCCATCAGCTCAGATGGCAAAGTCCGGCTTCAGTCCTTGGTGCTTCTCAGATGAGATCTTCTTCAACTCTTCATCCTCCATCTGTGCCTTCTTTATTTCATCGACGAGATCTGGCTTAACAACAAGCCGCGCAATGAAACATTTCTCTGATGTACATATCACACTGAAAAGATCGGCAGCTTCATTCCAGCTGGCCCACACATCGCCATTACACAACACGTGTCATAGTGCATATTTTTACCTCCACAACCATGTAATTGTGTACACATTATAATATTTATAAATAATTATAAAAACAAATTAGTCTATGCAAAGATTAAATTATCATTTTAAGATTTTTTTATGTTTCTTTATTTCTATTGAGATATTGTTTGAAAATGACTAAAAATTTGAGGATAATTTAATCATTTCATGGTTATAGATTAAAGTTAAGTAGGGTAGGTGGGGTTAAGATTAATTTTTGTTGAAACCAAGGATGTAAATAAATTTTTGTGAATTTTCAAAGACCTGTACGTTTGCTCTAACTTTGATAATGATTTATATAAAATTACTTATATTTACGAGGACCTGAATGTTCTTAACTTTTTATTTTATTTATTTTCGCTATCAAGGCTTACTAGAGTTCATTGAAGATATTCATTATTACCCAAAATAGAGGGTTCCTCTTGAATCTGTGTTTTGAGGGCGGATTTTGTAAATACAATGAAAAATTTCTCAATGTTGATCCAAACACCGTGATTAAACAGCAACATTGAAATAATTTTGAAAGCAAGATCCTAAAGGATGATACATACGATATTTTAAAAATATTTGATTTTCAACCATGCATTCCCATGACTCCAATAGTTGATGGGTACCAAAAACTTTCCGGTCCTTCCAGATCTGTCCATAGAAATGTATCTCATGGAAGTGAGAAGATTTTGACTGCCTTCCGGGACGCATAATAGTCAAACTCATGGAAGTAAAAATGTATCACTTTCCACATCTTCAGCAACAATCAATAAATGCCTCTCACAAGAAAAATCAAATCATGTAAAAATAAAGAATTATCTTTCAACATGAAGTAGACTTCTATTAGAAGAAAATATAATCACCTACCTTTAGGGCCAACTCTAAAACTTTAACTAGCATTCATGTTTGTTATTTTCTTCTCAGGTATCAAAATGAGGGGGTCCTCCAGTTCCAGCACATGGTATTTAGCACACCAAGATTTAGAGTGCATCCCATACTTTTCAAGGTATAGAAGCTTACACATTTTTGGTTTTTCTGGTTAGTGATGAAGTAAGGAGAAATATATCCTTTGTCAAGCTTCATACCCTCCACAACTTCCAAACTCGTTGTGTAATGTTTTCCCATCCTGCAAATGAAAAAAATTCAAACTCATCAGGACACATTGGTGGCTACAACGCATCCTGAATGCAGGGAAACAACACACATACAGCCAAAAAAAAACCTATGGAAAAGTTTATAGAGCATAAGAGAACATGATTCATATGTACATCACGTGTGTGTGTGTGTGTCAATTTTATATGTGTAGATAGGTTGATGCACCTGTCACTAAATGTTAAATCTATTAGCCAATCTCTTTACTTTTTTGCACTTATATAAATTCTGAATACAGTCAACTAAGCCCCCCCAAAATGATAGATAACTTACAGAAATAGTGATAACTCCTTCCTTCCCAACTTTTTCCATTGCCTTAGCAATCAGCTCACCAATGTCCCTTTCTCTATTTGCTGATATTGTACCAACCTTTTAAGAGAGGGAATATAGTTACTCATTAGCAATATTGCATATGAAAGGGAAATTCATACTTGATCTTAGAAGAAGTTGAAAGTTCTACAATTCTAAGTACTACAGTCCTCTGTAAACATTTCTTATAAAAAAAGAACAGACAAAACTATATATAGACACAACTGCCACTGGTAAAAAGTATTGAAATTTATCTATTGAATTTCTTTATACTAACCTTTCCAACCCTCACTAGCATTGCTCATTCAAGCCTTTCAAACAATCTTTACTCAATGCCCATCAAACCCACATTGGATAACTCACTCACATGTAGCGAATGGCAAAGGTACCTTGTTCAAATAAAACATGTAGAGAGGAATTTCATTTTGTTCAAACGAAATGAAATTTGACATCTACTTGTATACTTTGTTCAAACGAAACATGGATATACTTATATACTTTCCAAGTAGAGAATGACAAAGATACAAAGAGGAATTTCATTTTGTTATTATACCTATGAAATCTTTAACAAGGCCAAGCTTAAGAGGATTTTTGAAAATGTGATGAAATAACCGAACATTTCTGAAAATAACAAAGATCAATAAATAGATTAGGGGGGATGCATTAAAATACAATGTACAATGAAATTGATATATCACTCACCGTAGTAGTTAGAGCTCAGCGTGAGTCCAAACAGAACTAATCGTTGATGTGTAATGAAATTGTCAGACAGAGTTTAGGCTAAAAAAAAAGCACACCGCATCAAACGAATTAAGGTGTGATGGGAATCAAACTGAAAAAACAATTCATTCCAGGTACAAGATTCACGCTTTGTCAGTAACTATGCCACGATATTCCAAGGAAACTATGGTGTTCCAATTTTTCAAATCCACATAGGCAAGGACATTGTGATTGAAACAGTAATTATCATTGAATGAATTTTCAAACACAACTAATAATAACACATATCTAAATATTAACAATTCAAGCACAAAATTCCCAAAATTTCTATCACATCAGACGAATTGATCATACAATCAACACAATAAACAACCATGAGCGGTGAAGATCGATTAGCTTACCTTATTGAGATCCGCTCCGCCGAGGCCGGCGCTCTGGAGGGCCTTCTTGCCGCTGACAATGGAGTACCTGAGGCAGTCGTCGAGCCTCCGGTCGTTCTTCCCATCGATGTACCCCTCTGACTTGAAATCCCGGATCTGCCCTGTGAACTTCGTCGGGAACTTCGACAGCGACGACGGTGGTCGAAGATCGGACGATATTCTGAACTTCGACGGCGACGGCGGTGGTCGAAGATCGGACAATATTCTGAACTTTGACGACGATGGCGGCTTCGATTTTTCAGTGTTTGATTGAATTTTTTTGGGTCTGTTATGTTTTTTTAATATATATATATATACAGGCAGATAGACAGTTCTGATCAAAACTTAAAGAATGAACGGTTGGATTGAATTTAAGTATTTGAGACGGATGGCTTTCCGTCGCATCTAATGTATTATTCGCGACGACAAGATACACCCGTTGCAAATATATTTTTTAAACGGTGGTTTAACTCGGTCACCGTAAAAGTTGAAAAGTATTTCTGACCGTGAAAAAAATGCCGTTAAAATTATGATCATTTGCGACGGTTTTTGTAAGCCGTCGCAAAAACTGTCGCAAAAAGTACTTTTTCTTACAGTGATCCTAAAGGATGAAACATATGCGATATTTTAAAAATATTTGATTTTCATCCATGCAATCCCATGACTCCATGAGTTGATGGGTACCAAAAACTTTCCAGTCCTTCCAGATCTGTCCATAGAAATGTACCACTCATGGAAGTGAGAAGATTTGACTGCCTTCTGGGACGCATAATAGTCAATCACAAGGGGCATCCATAGAATTTCTAAGTGTGCCATTTAATGGGTGAAAGAAAAGGTTCCATGAATCCGACCTCTTGGACTTCAACTGCCCAATACTTACCATTTGCCATGTATAGTCTTTGACATGACAACTGACCCTCACGACGAATTATTGTTCAATTTTCTATGGAAATCGAAGGAAAATAAGAGAATGTGTCTAAGAAAAAAAAAAAAAAAAGAAGGAAATAATCATTTTGTGTTTTTTAAAATTTGTTATTGTTTATATATGTGATAGAAAGTAATAGAAAAAAACTATTGTTTGTTATGATGAAAATCGATAAAATAAAAACATTCACTCATTTCTCATTTAGGTGGAGGGAAAAAAATTTCTACCTCTTTTAATAAGATTAACAAAAAAAATATATTTTTTTCTATTCGTTTAACATAAACACCAGTTTAAGATTTTAAACGACCACAAAAATTATATATATATATATATATATATATATATATATATATATATATTATAATTTTTCACAAACTTTACAAAGACACCCTTAATTGCAGGTTTCACATTTTTCTTTTTGGTTGATTTCTAAAATATCCTTTTCCTTAGTCCCCATTTGGATAGAGAATTAAATTATTCTTAAGTTTATAACCATTCTAGTATAAATAAAGATAAAATGATTTTGTATTTCATTGTGTTTTGAATTATTTTCGTTGAAAAGCGTAATAATAATTTTTGAAAAAATTAATTAGGGGTCCCTAGGGATATCCATCTATTAACTGGTAGTCCCTGCAACTTTGTCCTCTAACAATAAGTCCCCTAGTATCTAAACCTATTATTTTTGAGTCCCTATCACTAACTGACCCCCAAGAAGTCACAAACAGACGTTTGTTCAATCTATTTTACTCTCTCATTTAATCGTTCCTTATCCCCAAACAAACCCCTCTTTCTCCCCCAACAAAAACCTTAAATTTGGCTGTTTTTTACCGTCCCCATCAAAAAATGAGGAAGGAGAGGGTGGGCCTAGGGTTCGGCCTGAACCTCCTCCTCCTCCTCCTCCTCACCATGGTCGCCACCAACCTCCTCTCCTTCTACCACCTTCTCTCCATCTCCCCCACCACCCCTTCTGTCGGTATGTAAAACTGGGGATTCTGCGAACTTAGTCCTGGTCCATCTCGCGACTGATCAGATCACTGTCTGGAGAGTCATTTCTGAGCCGCCCGATTGCTTCTTAGAAAAGACGGGGTTTGTTTGTGATCGCCACCTGCTTTTCTCAAAAAGCAGAAAAAAGTAGGGTTGGATTTGATCGTCTTGATGGGGGGAGTTGTAGGGTCTCCGCTCTGGGACATGGATATACCATACACATAGATGAAAAATAGAAATCCTATTCTGCTTTGGGAACTTGCTAGAGGAGATTTGAAGGTTGGGGTGTAGGTGGGAGCCAGCTAATGGGAATTAGCCGCCTAATGGGGGACGGCTGGTTTGAATTAGCCACCTAGGACCTGGTTCGATTTGGGTAGAACCTGGATAGGAGATGGGTTTGGGTTTGGCTGAGGTTAAGCTAGGTTTAACCTGGGTTTTAGAGAGTAGATTTGGAGTGTGGATTTGTGTAGGGAATGAGTTTCTCTCTCACTTTCTCTCTCAAGGGTTTTGAAGTGGTAGTGTGGGGTGTGGGCTTGGGGAATGAAAGGTATGTGTGGTGATGTTGTAATGGATTGGGAATTATGAATTGATGGTGGATTGGTTTTGTGGATTTTGGATGATTTGAAAAGGAGTTGGATGCCCCCTATTTATAGTAAAAAAAAGGGAAGGGGAGTGTTCACTAGATAATAGATTGAATTGGATAATAGGGTGATTGATTTGACCCCCCATTAATCCTCTGTTTCTTCTAACAATGTCCAGGTGAAGGGCGGCTAGTTAAAACTAGCCGCCCAGTGAGGGGCGGTTACTCTCAAGTAGCCGCCCCTATCATGACCTGCCAAACGTCTCATCTCTGACAAGCGGTGACTTGTATTGGTTACTAGGGTTGAACCGGCCAAGAGAGGGTAGAAAGATAACAAACTGCCGCAATCATCAACATTAAATGATGCCTTATATCTCATCCAGGGAAGCGGTTTGGGGTCAGCTAAGGGGGCGGCTACTCTCAAGTAGCCGCCCCTGCCCAGGCTTAGATTTTTCTAAGTGTTGGACCAGGGTTTCCGATCCTGGTTTCTAAGGAAATTTTCATTAAATGTCCAAAGGTGAGTCATTTCTAAATATTACTTAAAATAATTTCATCTTTTTGGATGGTCAAAACAGGGTATCTACACCTCGGACCCCTCCCCTCCCCTCCTCGACCACCTCCTCCGCCAACTCTCCACCATCGCGTCGAGCTATACCAACGCTGGCCTCCGCCTCGACGAGATCCGCTGCCCGCCTCCCTTCTCCGCCTGATCCACAAGGTCCCTTTTGCGTTTTTTTTTAAATGTACTGTTTCCCTGTTTCTTCTGATCCCATTAATGAAGATGTAGAGTTTTAATGTTTGAACCATTGCTTTCTATAAGTGACCTTTTTGACCTTTGAACCAAGATGCCTTTGAACCTAAAACATATGCTAATACCTTTTTTTCCACTGAATTCTTTGCAGATTGAACACCCAATTAATCAGACATTTGAATTATTTATATTCTTTGGTTTATTGTGATTATTATTATTATTATTATTATTATTATTATTATTATTATTATTATTATTATTATTATTATTATTATTATTATTATTATTATTTATTTATTTTTGGGTGGGGGGGTGGTTGTGGTTTTTATGATAAAATGTACATGTGGAATATATGAATATGGGGTTTTATCAGTGATCATAGATGATGAAAGGTAGTCCTAAATTTTGATGGTTGAATTGGTAATTAAAGTTGGTGTTTTTTTCTTGTTTCCTTTTATATGATTGTAAAAAATTTGATTTTTTTCCTTCTAATTTTCAATGGAGTTTATCTAATATACGTGGTACAAATTGATCACTAAGCATGTAAAAGATGGGAGTGTTATCCAGAGAGAATTTTTAAAATTGTATTGTTTGACAACATGATTTTTTGGTATCCTTCATAATGTGTTCAATTGTGGTTCTCAACTGAACATTGATGATGACATGTTTTTCATGTTTGGCATCTTTTAAATTGCTATGCAAATGGTTGGGTTATCTTGAAAAGCATGTCTGTCAGTGCGGCAAAATATGAACTTTATATCTTACTTGACAACAGCCGATGTTCACATTTTAGAATAATCTGGCTTGTCTAATATTGAAAAGGTATATGATTTTCTGGCATGACATGATCATGGATATTGTCTCCATCTTATTAATTGATCATCTAGTCAATCCATTTTTATATATTTGATTTTTTCGGCTTGCAATAAAATTTCTTTAAAATTTTATTCATAAGTTTGTAGGTTGTTGTCTCCCACATTCTGAATAGCATGGTGCAATGCTTTCCTAAACATATACAATGTTTTTTTTTATTGAAATGACATGTCATTTTCACAAGTAATGATTTGTATATCGTCTTCTATTTTATGCTCCAGGAAAAGTCTATCCAAACCCAAGCCATCTATCACGAGGAACAAGGAATAAGATAAATCCTTTGAGCACTGATAAATTGACTAAGTACACATTTAACCTTTCTGTGTTACTGTGTACATTGTTAAAATTCCGTGTACATTGTTGTGGAGGTAAAAATTCGTACCATGACACATGACACGTGTCACGGCAAGATGGATATGGGCCATCACGCTTCGGGCCCATAAATCCATATCCGAATCCATAATGACATGAAGATACCCTTGAATGAGCTGACACGATTAGATCCAGGGTCAGTTGGACAGTCAGACACCTCGAGGACGAATGTCACCTCGAGTAATTAAGGCACAATCAGATTAGAGGTCTGGTCGAATAACCTTACTCCTCGCGAACGAGCATGAAAGATACAATTAGACAAGAGGTCTGATCGGGCAATCTTTCACCTAGCAGATGCATTTGAAGACGTAATAGACGAACGAGCAGGACAAAGGGCCACGAGCAGATTGGAGAAATGGTCAAAGGACCATAAACGCTTGTAACTGTCAGGTGGGCATTCAAGGCCCACTAATTATGCGACATGGGCACGACGTGTCTCATTAACACGTGGGGGTTTTCACTAAAATTGCCCACTAAGTGTTCAATTAGGGGGCAATTATAATCGCAAAAAAGAAGTGGAAACGACAATCTAGCTGAGAAACTAAGTGTGACTTGATCTCCAAGGAGTACGTAGGCAGCTTATAAAGAGGTCGCGAGATAGCACTCCGAGGTTCAGTCAACATCAAGTTCAGTCAAATTCAAGCCACCAAATTTATTCCTTTTTACCAAAAACAATCTTTGAGAATTTTAACCCCAAACAACCAAAAAATTTAACTAAAGGGGAAAATATCCTCCTCAACTGTTAATTATTTATTGTACACTCTTATAGGAACTGTGAGACCCTTCCTCCCTAAATTTACTACACAAGCACAGTGGATGAGATGACAATTAGACTGCCACGAAAGGTTACTCAAGAAGATTCCATTTAACATCTTAATGAGCATTCCTAAGATGCAGTTTCAAGCAAAGTTGGTTGACATCATCGTCAGCAACTACAACCCTGATGGAGATTATTTTGAGATTATACAAACTGGTCAGTATATTTTATCTGTTATGCTTCTCTTGTAAATATGATTTACATTGTTATCAGTACACTAAAGTATATATGTACACTGATAAATTCTTCTTCTGATATTCCCCCTACCACAACCCTTTCGAAATTATCCACCAAAAATTCAAAACCCAAGTCATCCACCAAAACTCAGGTGAAGTCCAAACATAAACCATCCACCGCGAGGAATAAAAAGGAACAAGGTAAACTCTTTGAGCACAGTTAAATTGACCAAGTACACATTTAACCTTTTCCGTGTACACTGTTAAAATGTCTTGTATACTGTTAATCAATTTTTGTACACTCTTATAATAGGGACCGTAAGATCCTTCCTCACTAGCATAGATGCTTCTCAATCTACTACACAAGCGTGATGGTGGGATGGCAATTAGAGACTACGACAAGAGATTGTTCTAGAGGACTCCATTCATCTTACCGAATATTCCTAAGATGCAATTCCAAGCAGAGTTGGTCGACGTCATCTACCAGCAATTACAATCCTCATGGAGATTATTTTAAGATTGGTGGGAAGTCGACGTCATCCACCAGCCGAAGATGTTGCCTTGATCATAGGGCGAAAGAGAGTGATGCTTAGATAATGGGTTTTTCAAAAGAGTGAAAGTTAAAAACATAATATGTAATTATTACTCTATGATAATTTTGTAAATATGTGGTGGTGCACTGTTATGCTCATTTTGTACACTGTTATGCTATTTATGTATACTGTTATATTTTCTCTGTTATGCACCTCTTATGCTCCACTTATACAGATTGATCAATATATGTTTTAGGTGGTGGTGATTAAAACAACAGATGTAAATGTTTGATATATCAGTTTAAAATGATGTTTGAAATGCTTGTTCGTAGTTACAAGTTAAATAGGTTTATATGGACTATTCTGTGTACATCGTTATGCATAGTGTGTACAATATAACACACATATATAAAGACAAAGGTCTTAGGAGGAGAGGAAAACAAAGAAGAGATGGGCCTGAGGTTAAAAAGAGAAAAAAAATGGTAAGGTTGACTAAGACTGGATGAAAGGACCTAAACAAAATGGATAGATGGTTGGAGGGAATTAAAGAAAAGTTAAAAAATCAAGGGACATATTGTTATTATAGTGGTATTCCCAGGGACCCCTAATTAATTTTTTCTTAATTTTTTGTTGTTTAGATAAATTGTGAATAAGATGTGAATAATAATTTATAAAAGGTGAAAAAATGATAATAATTTATTTAACAGTTGATTAGACAGTGGATCCACATATTCTTTTGAGTTGAATAACCTTAAATAATTTAATTATAAGAATCGACTGAAATCTATGTATCAATTTATACGAGTTTATTATAGCATATATATTCTCATTTATTCTAGCAATCCAAATAGCTTTTATTATCAATTTTTTTGAAATTGTACATTGTATCCATTTATTCCATCTTTTATTATCAATTCAAACATGGGATTAAAGTTTTGAAATTGAAATTAAAAAAACAGGATCATTTCTAAAAATTGTCCTTTCTTTGCCGAATATCAGACGCGCTGGGTCAGTCAACCGTGTAATCGGTCATGGTTCATAACCCTCCTTTAACAAGATCCACTAAATCAAGTGCCATATTGTCAAGATGATGTCCCACACGGAATGAATTAAAAAGAGTTCTCTTTGAAAGAAAAAAAATGCAAAAATAGAAATTCAATAGAGGATCACAATCTTGCTGTTCTTCACTTACCATGAAGTCATCCTCCTCTCCGCTTCTCATCATCATCCTCCCCCTCCTCAGCCATCTCACTCCAATCACAAAAGCCGATCCCCTCTACCAAATCTGCCAAAACAGAGGAAACTACACCACCAACAGCACCTATGAATCCAATCTCAATCTCCTCCTACACACACTCTTCTCCAATGGTCCGACCACTGGCTTCCTCAACGACACCCAAGGCTCCTCCCCAAACCAAGTCTTCGGACTCGCCCTCTGCAGGGGCGACACCGACCAAAGCGCCTGCGCGAGCTGCCTCAGTAACGCGGTCCAAGACGTCGTTCAACTGTGCCCGTATCAGATGGGCGCCATCATATGGTACGAGAACTGCCAGCTCCGCTACTCAAACGCCGCCTTCTTCTCCAAGGTTTATGCCTGTTGAAATTTTTTTCTTTTTTATATGATTTTGTTAAAGCAATATAATTTTTTTTTAATTTTTATGATCCATATTCAAAGAGAACCGAATCTAAAAATTAATATTGATATTGAATGATTAAGTTAGGATATAGATATTAACATATCCGATCCGCATCTTATTTGACATGCTTAATTGGAGTTGAGAGAACAAGAAAAACATAAGATATCAAGAAGAAAGAAAAGGAAATATAAAACACTCTCCAACGCGGGGCAGAGCAAAAGACCAGCACCCAGGAGACTTGAAACATGGTAGATAAGCTATCTACCCCATTTCGCCACCACCCCGATCACTCAATTATGGAATTTTTGTTTAGAAAAAGAAGTATCCAGCCCTCATTGGATCCTCAATTGTAGTCTACATATTTTTTTTTTTAAATCATGCTGTTTTATAGAATGAAATATATTCAGAGATATAATAATATATTTTTTTTACTTGAAAAATACATTCATATACTAGAATAACAGTATTCCATATACTATAATAACACGATATATATCATTCTATCGCAGCACACAAACAACAAAACAGGCAACAACTGAATGTATCAGAGCTTCTTGTTTTTTTTTTAATTGTCACGTCTCTTTATTGAGGGTGTCTTTTTTCTTCTCCGCGTCAAAAGGCGGACCCGTCCCTCCTATACCTGGTGAACACGATAAACATCTCCGATCCTGGGCCGTTTTTCTTCTACTTGGGCGGGGTGCTGAGCTCCCTCACCGACCAAGCGGCGCACGACACGCGTATGTTTGCGACGAAGGAGGTAGTGGTGAAAGGCGTGACGGAGATGTACGTGCTGGTGCAGTGTACGAGGGACCTGTCTCCGAATTCGTGCGATCAGTGCCTGCAGGATGCGGTGGGACAGATCCCCGCATGCTGCGCAGGAAAGAGCGGCGGGAGGGTGGTCGGAGCTAGTTGTAATTTACGGTATGAGAAGTATAAGTTTTATAGGAAGTCGACCTTGACGGTGGAACCGGTAGTGGTGGGTGGTGGTGGTTCTCCTGCGCTTGCGCCTTCAAAGACCACCATGGCCACTCAAGGTATGGAAGTCAAATCTATTGTAGGTCCACAAAACACGATTTCACGAGAATTAATCAGATTTATTTATTTATTTATTTTCGAAGAAATCACTGTTTTATAATAATCATTTTTTTATTAGTGAATGATAAATATTATAATTTAGGATTTTTATCAGAGAATTTCTTTTTCTTTAGTAGATTTCAATAATTATAGTGTCATTTATCATTTTAGTAGAGCGTGTATTTAGTGGTATATAAAAGTTTTTTTTAAAAAAAAAAAAAAAAACCCACAAGGGCGAGTACAATAACAGACTCAAGGTCCACAAATCAAACCCCTAACCTCCTTATATCCCAGGGTGTATCTCGGGCGCGGATATCCGCACCCCGGGTTACTACAAACCCACCCCATTTTTTAACAAATTTTTTTACTGTAGCAGTAAATGTAAACCCACCCCGAGGTCGTCACTCCCTCGACGACGGTGGTGAATGATGGTCGTCAGAGGTTCTGGCGAGGGTACCAATCCAGGTCGTCAGACCCTCTGGCGACGGTGGTGAAGCGTGGTCGTCCGAAAGCCCGACGAACCAAAATAAGAGAGAATAAATTTACATTTTTACAAGTTTCAAACCAAATAGACAAATTTCACATTTAAACACATATAATAGACAGTCATAACAGCATTTAAAAAACATAAAAATATGGTATTCGCATACCATAATCAACCATTCACGTGCAATAAAATACATGTTCAAATTCCACAACCATTCATGTGACTATATTGATTTTTTCAAATATAAAAATAAATAACTTATCTAATAAAAAAAATTACTCATTTTTTCAAAAAATAAAAATAAACATAAAAATAATTTGAACATGTATTTTGTAGTGTAGTAATACGAATAATTCGTTATGGAATGCTAACATCGTATTTTGGTATTATAAATGTTAACATCATATTTTAATGTATTTTAAATGCCGCTATGACTGTCTGTTATATGAGTTTAAATGTGAAATTTGTCTATTTGGTTTGAAACTTGTAAAAATGTGAATTTATTCTCTCTTATTTTGGTTCGCCGGGCTTTCGGGCGACCACGCTTCACCACCGTCGCCAGAGGGTCTGGCGACCTGGATTGGTACACTCGCCAGAACCTCTGACGATCATCATTCACCACCGTCTCCAGAGGGAGTGGCGACCTCGGGTTGGGTTTACATTTACTGCTACAGTAAAAAAATTTGTTAAAAAACGGGGTGGGTTTCTAATAACCCGGGGTGCGGATATCCGTGCCCGTGTATCTCAACCACCTCACCAAGTGAGGGGTGTTGCAAAAAATAATTTTTTTATATTGTTGGTGGTATATAAAAGTTTTCAATGATTATATCATTCTTTAAAGATTTTATATTTAATATTTTGGTCTAGAAAAATAAGTGCCGCTGTTTTTGTATGATGAACAATTTTGAATACATAAAATTCTCATTTATGGGTTTTTCCTTGTGTGATTGTGAATTAGAGATTTGAATGTTGCTTGGGTCCTTTTAGGGTTTCATGCTGTGTTAGAACCTCTATGGGCTAGGGTTGTCTTTAGTTCTATATTTAGGATCCGTTTGAAAACACAGATTGAAAAATAGTTTTTGGAATAAAACTGCTTTTTAAGATGATTTTAGACCTTGACTTTTTTAGGATAATTTTTTTAATTCAGGAATCAATATTTGAAATGAGTTTAATGTTTGATAGAGAAAGTTGTTTTTCAATTCAAAAAATCGATTCCGACCGAAAATCGCAGTTTCTGAGCTTTTTAAAACACGGATTTCGAGAGAGAAATTAAAAGGAATCCAGCTTTTAATTTGATTCTGCCAGAATTCACCCCGTTTGGTTGCACAATTTTGAGATTTTAGCTTTCAAAAAGCGGAATCGTCCCAAACGCGCAACCAAACGGAGCCTTAAAAAAGTATGGTTTGAACATATTCATATTTGTCAAACTATGCATTTAATATTGACTATTCCTGGTTTATGACTATCTTCGTAATTTGAAAGATCAATTCCATTGTCATTGTTGCCTTCACAACTAAATAACATTTATCAAGATAAATGAAAATTTTCTAAATTTTAATTTGCCACATACAAACTTTGTGACTATATTCAATAGTGTCACTGAATTGAATTACCAAAGAAACAAAAAAAAATTGACAAACATAATTCAAATGTTACAGGGAGCAAGAAGAATGCACTCAGACCAATTGTCCGAGTCATCATCCCAGTGCTCATTTTATTCATGATCGCCTGCATTACTTTCGTTTGCTTTCTAAAAAAGAAGATAGCTAAGAATGTACCAAGTAAGTGCTTATTTTCTGATGCACTTCTGACATCAAGAACCTTCATATTTTTTAATCCAATTATGCTTAATTGTAATGGACTTCTAAGAATTTTACAGGAATATTGATCATAACAAAAACATAATAACCAGAAGACAATTTGATTGCGTATCTTGTTAACAAAGTATCTAATGTAACAGATCAAGGAGATGCGAATCAAATCACTGACATTGATACAATCGTTTTTCATTTGGTGACACTAAGAAATGCCACAAATGACTTCTCGGAAGAGAATAAGCTTGGAGAAGGGGGGTTTGGCATAGTTTATAAGGTAAAGTCTTAACATAGGTTGTATTTGTATATGGATCTCTTGAAGGAGACAAATAGATCAGCTTATTTTCTACAGGGGACACTACAGGATGGACAGGAAATAGCAGTGAAAAGGCTTTCCAAAAGTTCCAGTCAGGGGCTAGAAGAGCTGCGCAACGAGGTTGTATTGGTCGCTCAACTCCATCATAGGAATCTCGTAAGGCTTTTAGGATGTTGCTTGGAAGAAGAAGAGAAACTGCTCATCTACGAATTTATCCCAAACACAAGCCTCAACAACTTCCTTTTCGGTATGTCCATTTCATACTTGTGTAAGGATTGGAACCAATCGTGAAACTGATTTTGCTTTTGCAAAATCAATTTTTTAAACCTTAAATTTTGGTTTCAAATATGATTTAAAAACTCATTACTGATAACTTTTATGAAAAATGATGTTTTTGAAAAAGTGCAAAGTAAAGAGCTGCGTGCAAGATTAACAATCTTTTTTTAAAAAATTGAAGTTAATTCTTAGTTCTCATTCCCTCCATGTCGCTTTAATAAATAGATTATGTACTTTCTTAATAAATTCATCACTGGCAAATAATGTGCGATTCAGATCCCACCAAAGGTGGAGAACTTACATGGGAAACACGTTATAAGATCATCGAGGGAATCGCTCGTGGGCTACAATATCTACATGAGGATTCCCAGCTCAAGATCATCCATAGGGACTTGAAGGCGAGCAATGTCTTACTAGATGAAAAATTAATACCAAAAATTTCAGACTTTGGTATGGCAAGGCTATTTGACATGGATCAAACTCAATGCAACACGAACCGTGTGGTTGGGACATAGTAAGTAATGTTAAAATTATCATCAATTTCGACAATATTTCACTGCATTTGGAGTCTCTAAAGGCTTTTCCATATGATGATAAATGTTTTGCAGTGGATACATGGCACCAGAGTATGCTATGCATGGACTTTATTCAATCAAGTCGGACGTTTTCAGCTTTGGCGTGCTGTGTTTGGAGATCATCACTGGCAAAAAAAACAGTCATTTCTGCACCTCTGATGGTGTGTTCGATCTTCTGAGCCATGTAAGTGCCATACCTCCAGCAAGTTGAAATTACAGTAGCAAGTTGAAGTGTAGTGACTCTGTTTGATTTATATTTGGGAAATTTTTATCATTAATCTCTTTCTAAAAAAAAAAGTGTTTTTGGCACTCAGATCTCTGAATTAGCAATTTTGGTCTTTGCTCAAGATAACTGCTGATATGACAGTATCACATATGTCGTTGACTTTGTAAAAAATTAGAGTTTTCTATGTTATTTTTATCGATGAAGTCCGAGGTTGAACTTACATAGTTCAGTATTTTTTCTGGATGTTCGAATTCTGAGAATTTTATTTTCAATGAAAAACATAAATTTAAATAATTAGTTGAACTGATATTCAATTTCCAATGAAAATGTAGTTTAACTTACATTTTAATAAAAATAATAGAAAAAAAACGTAAGCTCACTTTTGTCTTCAATAAATTTGTAAAAAAATAGTATTTGACTGATGATGTGACAGTGCCATCATGGTTGAGTGTTGTTACACACATTCTTTTTTCCAGTCTCAACTCCAGTCTTATATGCTTCGTTAACATCATATACTCACATTAACGAGATACATGTTTCGATAAAAAAAATTTACATTTTATATAAATGCATCAATACAATTAATTGAAGTGTATGTTTCATTTTTTATAAATACATATACCTCACTAGATGAGATATACTAATTGGAATTAAGACTGTACGTAACATTATCTATTCAGATTAATCAGAACTAGGAGTATTGATTTATTTTTTTGAAGTGATTTTTAGAAAAAAACTTTTAAAAAAATTCAAAGATTTAGTTCTACATGGCCATTGACAGGTTTGGAGATACTGGACCAAAGGGAAAGTTTTGGAAGTGGTGGATCCAGTACTAGATGATTTTCCAGGAAACAAAGTGATGCAATGCATACACATAGCATTGTTGTGTGTTCAAGAAGATGCAATTATCAGGCCAAATATGTCATCAGTTGTTCTCATGCTCAGTAACTACTCTACATCTGTAAGGGTTCCATCTCGCCCTGCCTTTTCATTTGGAGATAGTGAACCCAATCAGCCTATGCTTATTGAGTCACAGCCTATGATGTCTGCGGAAGATTTTACAGAATTGGAGCCTCGGTAGGGATATTATAAGGCACAAAACAGAGTAGTTGTTCTATGAAAGATGGGCATCAGTGAAGTACATCTTATTTATTGTAATCACCAATTTTTATATATAGAACATGTAATAAGTGGCAGTTCCAAGAATTTTCATAGATAGAGTCATTAAAAAAATAAATTTCATAATTTTTAAAAAAAATCTATTTTATCATATAAATTTTAATGGGTCCCGTAACTTTGATTTAGTTATATAAATGGGTTTCATAAATTACCCTATCATTTAAAAACTGGTTTTTTTTTTAACGCTGATACACTCAGTCCGTTTGTAGTCGGATTTATAGCCCCATACACTATAATAATACAGTATATTATCATAGTGTATAGAGTTCTATAATAGTGTATGTGACACTATCATAATATACTGCATTATCATGGTGCATGGAGTTCTATAATAGTGTATGTGACAAAAAAGTTTTATCATTTATTCAATGCGAAAAAAATACACTAACGTATATTAGTATGTACTTCATTTCATATAACTGCATGTACTTCAATTAGAGAGTATATGATTTTAAAAAAAAACTAGTGTAGACTGCAATTAAGTTTAAACATATTATTTTAAAAAAAAAATTGATGGAGTCTAAATGTATAAATGAGGCTCCTAAATGACTCCACCACCTAATGGTTTGTTTTTTTTTAAAAAAAAATTGATGATTAAATAAACATTTTCATATTTTTCTACTATGACAGCATCAATTCTAGTTAATGTTTTTTTTTTTTTTGGAGTCTCTCATATTGGAGACTGACCCCATATCTCATCTAATAGTTGGTTCCCATCTCAAAATGTATGTAGTAATAGGACATCAGTTGAGATTAATTTCCAATATTAAATCTCAATGAGATAACTTAATTACACATGTCACCTCACATATTTAACACTTGAGTTTTGCGACAATTTTAGACACATATTAATTTCTCACTAAGGCTAAGGCTAATCAGATTAGCATTAACTAAATCACATCTCCCTTTAACTATTGAATATTTTGGGTGTGAATTTCCCTACAAACCATTGATTGATTGTGCATCAACAAAAATTGTTTCGTTATAAATAAATAAATAAATAATTTAAAAATGTTCACTCTGCATTCGATCAAAATCCACACAGCAAAACAATAGCAAAAATTGCATCTCCAAATTGGACACATCTTCAGCTCCAACTGATCACAAATTCTTCCACACCATCTTCAGCGACAGAAATTAATGATCGACTTTAAGAAGCATTGATATTGCATCTCCTGATGAACCTATCAGAGTAATTCACATATAGAGGCCACAAAGGCTTCAATTGCGGGAAAGCGATGTCCAACCAAGGCTTCCCTTGGCCGTTGAAATGCACGACGGCGGCTTGTTCGGCATCGGAGACGCTCGTGTTGTCCTGGTAACCCAACCCCAACATGTGCCAGTACGGATCGATTGCATGAACTTGACCGTGAAATGCTATCAACGCAGGTGGCAATGTCCCTAGCTGCCATAGACTCTGCTGGGATTCCAAATTCTGAAAGATTTCATGAAAGAATAGATGACTAAGCTATGATAATGGAAAGAGTTTCATTGGCTTACAAATTTGTTTATATGATTCACATTATTGGCATGTGATAATGTGAACAGCTGTGATCACAAATCGATCCTTCTCTTAGGTAGCATCTAGAAATGAGCTTGAAAACCAGCTTTTCAATTAAAGAAGTTTTTGAAAGTATAAATAAATTTTTTTTGAAAGGGTTTTAGGAAGTGTGGTTTTGTTAGATTTTTACAAAGATGTTTTTATTGTTTTCGTTTTTTTCAAAAGCTGAGAGTACTATTGAGTGCATTTGAAAATGAGTTTTGAATATGATTCCTCTTAAAAGTAAAAACTTCAAAAACTAAGGAAACACGTTTTTCAACACTTCTTTAGCCCCCGTTTGGATATAGAATATGATTTATTCTCGGGTATTTATTTATTCGAGCATAAGTGAGTATAAATAAGGATAAATTGATTTTGTGTTTGGTTGTGTTTTGAATTATTCTCGTTGGGAATCGTAAGAATAAATGTTTTGTTGTTTGGGTAAAATATGAATAAAGTATGGATAAGGATTTATAAAAGGTAAAAAAATAATGATAGTTGATTTGACAGGTGATTTATAAGAGGTGATGACAATTGATTTAACAGTGTGCCCACTTATTCCTTGGGTGGAATAACCTAGGATAAATTTTATTCTAGGGGTTGATTGGAATTCATATACCACTTTGTACCAGTTTATTCTGACACACTTTA
This sequence comes from Acorus calamus, assembly GCA_030737845.1. Lineage (NCBI taxonomy): Eukaryota > Viridiplantae > Streptophyta > Magnoliopsida > Acorales > Acoraceae > Acorus > Acorus calamus. The sequence continues at coordinate 24,977,210 of CM060866.1, read as the reverse complement.
TCTGGGTTTATCCAAGCTTTTCAAACACAAATTTTTTTTTATCCGGGGTTATCCGGAGCTTATCCGGTATCCAAACGGGGGCTTAGAGAATGACAAAACTGAATAATGACAAAATTTGATGGATCCAGTAAGGATTGAATATCATTTGATACAAACAACAATTCTAAGCCCATGTTTGGTTCGAGAATTAAATTATTCTGATGTTTATGATTATTCTAGTATAAATAAGGATAAAGTGATTTTGTGTTTGGTTGTGTTTTAAATTATTCTTGTTGGAAAACGTAAGAATAAATTTTTTATTGTTTGGGTAAAATGTGAATAAAGTATGGATAATGATTTATAAAAGGTAAAAAAGTAATGATAATTGATTTGAGAGGTGATTTATAAGAGGTGATGACAGTTGATTTGACAGTGGGTCCACTTATTCTTTGAGTGGAATAACCTAGAATAACTTTAATTTCACATGTTAGTTAGAATCTTTATACTAGTTTATTCTGGCATATCTATATCATGTTATACCACTCATCCAAACACATTTTTTTGCTTTATCCTTTCCTCTACCACTTTATACTCATTTTATTCCTCAACCAAACATGGGCTAAATGTCTTATCTTATGGAGCCAATGGTGGTAGGTCTAGCTTATGTTAGTCCTCCGCCACGTCTCCAGATCGAAGACATTCATGCCATAGGCCTAAGCGCACTCATCGGGGTCGAAATTCTCCGAGATCAACGGGTGGGTGAAGTTTAAGTAGCTCCTCAGTCTCTTCGACATCACGAACTTGTCGCCACCCCTGCACGTCTCCACCGCCCCGTTCACCTTGCCGTGGAGGTCGATGTCCCACAACGGCGAGAGGTCGGCCTGAACGACGATGTCATCGTCGAGGAAGACCACCTTGTTAAGGCTTGGGAACAGCTGCAACCACCAAGAAAGCAATTGTCAACCTTTTAAAGCTTTTTAGGTGTAATAGTAAATGGTCATATTGAAATTTTTTGAAAGTTTATATTTTGTCATAAAAACCCCTTAAATTTTAAGAATTCAGTAAATGTGAAAGGCCCTCCAAAACATTTGTTGCGAAAAAATAATAATATCCCAAATAATTTATTGTAAGAAGCTTCTCATAAATATTGAACTATTATCATTTTAATTTTTTTCATCATCTGTATATTTTGGAAATATTCTTGAAAAATATTTATCAAAGAATCAAAATCATCTTAAATGAATGAAAAGTTATGTATATGGTATTTAAAAATTAAGAGTATTTTCATAATTATGAATAAAATAAAAAAAATTAATATTTAAAAAATAAAATAAGAATATATCAGTATTAAAAAAATTGAGTTAAATTATATCACACAACTGAGAATTTTGTCAACTGGTTTTTTGGCAATAGAAATTAAAGTAAAATAACTTTCTTTTCCCCAAGGAGGTTTTTCAAATATAAACAATCTTTTAAGGGGTGTATTGCAAAAGAGCTTCAATTGAATTATACTTTTCTAAAAAGTCCCTCCTACATTTTAAATATCAATGAAGACCTTGGAAAACATGAGATTTTTGCAATGTGTTTTTCAGACATAAACAATCTATGAGGGATCTATTTGAAACAATCCTCATTTAAATGATATTTTCTTAAAATCCCTATAAAAAATATTAACATCAATTAAGTCCTCAAAATCAAGACATGAAGAGCATCAGACCTCCCCACCTCAGGTAGATGGATCCTTATGTGGTTCATAACCGAATTGTACTTCGGACTGAGCGTCAGAAGCTTCGCCGCCACCACCACCGCCCTCTCGTCTGCCCGCACAATGATCTCCGCTGCCGACCCACCCCGGAACCCCCGGGACCGGACACCCTCGTCCCTCTCCATCGCCTCCATCACCGGCACGCGCCCCCTCGCGAGCCATTCGAAGTGGTGGAGCGGCTTCACCTCCACCGCCGCCTCCCCCGGTGGGTGGAGAGCGAACCAGGCATGCATGGGCGCGTGCGTCTTGCGGTCGGTGATCACGTGCACGACCACGCGGTCCGGGCGGAGCGCGTTCGATGCGAGGGAGGCCACCACGGTGGAGGCGGCGAGCACGTTGTCCGAGGCGAGGACGTAGTGGTGGTAGGAGGGGTCGACGAGGCGGAGGGCGAGGCAGTGGAGCTGTTTTGGGATGGCGTTAGAGGCGATGTGGCGGTAGAGGTACTCTTGGATCTTGGCCGCCCTGGCCTTATGGTCCAGGTGGTTGACCTGAGCAGAGCAAATTACGTCATGTGTTGAAAGCCATCAATTTTTAATTTTAAAAACAGTAGTATGATAGACTACTGGAGCCCAGTGACACCTCTCTTTAGAGCATCTCTAATATAAGTCTCTAAATATGTGGGCATATCAGGGCGATTGTACCAAAAAGAAATCTAAGATATTTGAGATATAAGATATACCATAGATTTGGGCCTTAATGAGAAGGTTTTGGTATCTAATTTGAGGCCCTTCATTACTGAGATGAACTCTTCTAAGGACTGGGGTGGTTCTTCTCCTCAGAGCATTTTTTGGATATTGCCTTTTTCAAGGATGCCATTTATCTCTTCTAAGACCTTATGCAAGAACATAAATTTCTCAAAAATGTGATTTTTTTTTAGCAAATTCGATTGTTGAAGTGTGAAATTTGATTGAGTGTTGTTATTCATAGTATGTATATGTTGTCCCGTGTATTATCTAGCTATAATTGAATATATATGCTTCTTGAAACATATGTTATTATTTTATTTTATTTTGGCCTAAATGGGTATACTATTAATTAAAATAATATATATGTACTTTATTTTTTTTTAATGAAAATTGCATATATGTTTTATTACCTGAAAGATATTCTGGAAAAAAAATTGAAGTTTTCATGAGTACACGTGAATTGTCCCTGACATTATTCAATTTGAATTGATATATAGTAGATTATCGTAGGCTCAGGCCTTCTTCCCAATAATCGTGGTCCTAGCCTTTTCCCTATGCACCCTACAAGATCAAAGAAAATTAAATGGATAGATGAATAAATGAGAATCTATTATGGCATTTATTTTATCAGGCAAATGATCAAGATTAAATACATGCATTTGCATTTTGTTTATTGTCCATACAAAGGTATTCTTATCCCTTTGCACTTTTGCAGTTGCTACTTGATTATCAAAGTCTTAAAAGAAGCTGATGTATCCAAAGTTATGACAAGAATTGTTTTAGAAGTAATCAATATCTCCTGCTTTAATTATGTCTGAATCATCTATGGCGTTATTGCTAAATTAAACATAAAGAAAAAGAATTCCGTTCTTTTATATATAAAGACTCTTTTAGGCAAATAAAACAATCTTCCCCAACTAAAAAGGTAAGGCAATAACAAGACATTGAAGTTGATGATGTGTCGCCATTATTATGATGCGTTAACCAACAAGAGTATCGAACCATATCTTGACAAGTTGACAGATGAACCCTTATCTTCCTTGAACATTCTTAGGTTGATTCATTGTTACTCATGTTAATTGAAATAAGATTTAACTTAAAAATAAAACAATTTTTTTTTCTAATATCTTTTGCAGTCCATACATGTTTTGAGCTTTTTTTTTAAAAAAAGACATCTATGTTAACCATTATATATATAAATATATCATCTAATGAGGTATATTTTAAAAAAAAAATCAAATGTACTTCAATAATTAATTTAGCATGATCTACTAGTTCCCAAGTGAATTGCACTCATCTTCCCATGAAACTCACATCTTTACATAAAAACTAAAACATATATCTCGCATCATTTTTTAAGAAAGGTGTCTTCTTTTTCAATGGGATTGATTTCATTACTTCTGCCCAAATTTCCTACCATTATATATTCCAAAAGCAACAGCTGATAACTCTCATTCCCAAATTAAGATATTCAGACACCAGAATGGTACTACAAAGAATTAAAGGGTAAAATTATAATCATGAAACAATTAAATCATGGATAACATAATTTCCAACGTTAACATATACTACCAATTGAGTGTGACATTCATAACAATCAAGCATTAGTACCATCATCAACAATGGAGTACCATTTTATAACAAACAAGTAATTCTAGTTAGTAACTAAGATCTACCTAAGGAAGAGCACTCCATTTGGCCTTCTATGGTGTCCATGGCAGTAAGAACAAACACGAATCGCAGGATGAACGTCGCGATGAGCAATCCATAGAACACCATCCTATAAGACACCCGCCTTGACAAAAACTTCACCTTGATCGAATCCCTCACGCCTTTCACTGGCGAGAAGGTGACATGCCTCTGGCTTGGTGATATGTGAAGCTGCATTTCGATATCGAATCACTGGATCACTGGAATTCAGTATCGTTTCGAGCCCATTTTGAGAGAGGAAGGGGGAAAACATGTTTGGTGATAGAGAGGCAAATGTGTGGGGGGGAATGATTTGAGGTTGCTATCACACACCAACCCAAAAAACATTGCTTTAAACACTTGGGCTGATGAAGCATCACAACAAGAGGTTGCAGGTTTCTGGGATTCGAAGTTGTTTGGGGAAAGGGACATGGTGATTTGGTGAGAGACTTCTCTTTTTGGTTCTGTTCAGTTGAAGTTCTAACCAGTTCTAACTTTTTGATAGGTCTAACACTCGACAATTTGCTTGTTTAAATTTTATCTTTAAATGGTAATCACACGTAATGACTTTTAAAATGTTTATCTTGATGTAATAAAATTTGACAGTCACAAATACGTTAGACAATTGAATCATCCAGCTAACCCTTTTTTTCATCTCATGTAATAGAAGATATGTAATGTCATTTAAAAGGTATAAATTATATGAATAGGAAGGAATGTATGGATTCATGTACCTTCTAAATGAAACAATATATATATATATATATATATATATATATATATATATATATATATATATATATATATATATATATAGTCGAGTGATAGCGTGCGGTGTGCGGACTCGTGCAGGAACGACGTCGTTCATCCGATCGTGGGTTCATCGCATCCAACGGTCGATGTGAATCGCACCTGACCGTCCGATGCGATGGACCCGTGATCGACGGCCCGTAGTCGACGCCGCACGAGTCTGCACGCCGCACAGTATCATTCCTCTATATATATAGTCAAGTGATAGCGTGCAGTCGGTGCGGTCGTGCGGATCCGACGTGCGTCATCCGATCGCAGGTCCATCGCATCCAACAGTCGATGTGAATCGCCCCCGACCGTCTGATGCGATGAACCCGTGATCGGACGACGCACGTCGGATCCGCACGACAGCACCGACCGCACCATATCACGAGTATATATATATATATAGACGAGTGATAGCGTTCGGCATGCGGACTGGTGCGGGAACGACGTCGTTCGTCCGATCGCGGATTCATTGCATCCAACGGTCGATGTGAATCGCACCCGACCGTTCGATGCGATAGACCCGTGATCAACGGCCCGTGGTCGACGCCGCACGAGTCTGCACGCCGCACAGTATCATTCCTCTATATATATATATATATATATATATATATATATATATATATATATATATATATAGAGTCGAGCGATTAGGTGCGATGGAATGACCGTGCGGCAGCGACGTGGACCGTTCGATCGCGGGTCCATCGCATCCAACGGTCGACGTGAATCTCATCCGACCGTCTGATGCGATGGACCCGTGATCGACGGCCCACGTCGCTGCCGCACCCGCCGTTCCGTCGCACACAATCACCCCTCTATATATATATATATATATAGAGGGCCGATTAGGTGCGGCGAACGGCAGGTGCGGCGTCGATCGTGGGCCGTCGATCACGGGTCCATCGCATCGGACAGTCGGGTGCGATTCACGTCGACCGTTGGATTCGATGGACCCGCGATCGAACGGCCCACGTCGCGGCCGCACCTGCCGTTCGCCGCATCTAATCGCCGGCGTATATATATATATATATATATATATATATATAGTGCGGCGAACGGCGGGTGCGGCAGCGATCACGGGTCCATCGCATCGGACGGTCGGGTGCGATTCACGTCGACCGTTGGATGCGATGGACCCGCGATCGGAGGACCCGCGTCGCGGCCGCACCTGCGTTCGCCGCACCTAATCGCGAGCGTGTGTGTGTGTGTCTATATATATATATATATATTGAAACGATTAGGTGCGGCGTGCGGACGGGTGCGGCATCGACCACGGGCCATCCGATCGCGGGTTCATCGCATCCAACAGTCAACGTGAATCGCACCCGACTGTCCGATGCGATGGACCCGTGATCGACGGCCCGTGGTCGACGCCGCACCCGTCCGCACGCCGCACCATATCGGTTCCCTATATATATATATATATATATATATATATATATATATATATATATATATATATATATATATATATACACGCTCGCGATTAGGTGCGGCGAACGGCAGGTGCGACCGCGATGTGGGCCGTCCGATCGCGGGTCCATCGCATCCAACGGTCGACTTGAATCGCACCCGACCGTCTGATGCGATGGACCCGTGATCGCTGCCGCACCTAATCGGTTATATATATATATATATATATATATATATATATATATATATATAGTCGGATAATAATATGCGGGACGTGCGGTCGTGCGGGAACGACGTCGTTCGTCCGATCGCGGGTCCATCGCATCCAACGGTCGAGATGAATCGCCCCCGACCGTCCGATGCAATGGACCCGCGATGGACCCGTGATCGACGGCCCGTGGTCGTTCGCGCACGACCGCACGTCCCGCACCGTATCATTTCCCTATATATATATATATATATATATATATATATATATATATATATATATATATATATATAGGAAAGTGATTCGGTGCGGGAATGCGGGAAGCGATCACGGGCCGTCGATCACGGGTCCATCGCATCGGACGGTCGGGTGCGATTCACATCGACCGTTGGATGCGATGGACCCGCGATCGAACGACCGACGTCGCTTCCCGCATCCCGCATTCCCACACTGAATCACTCGACTATATATATATATAATTAGAAGTTTAAAAAATAGGAATATATGTTTAATTCAAATTTGTTTTTAGATGTTCCTATTTTTTTAGTTTACATAGGGCAAAAAATAATGTTTTTTTGAAAAAAAGTATTTTACAAAACCAGTAAAAAAAAATTTCATGAAAAATTAATAATTTTCAAAAGCTGATTTAATTAAAAAATATTTTTCAAACTCATTTTCCAACATTATCTAAAAAAAGTACCTGAGAGAAGAAGAGACTCTCGTACCCTCACAAGTCTCATTAGGAAAATGTTAGAATTAATTACATTCATCAACCAAAACTCAAACCTCACATTTTTTTTTAAATAGCAAACATCATCTAATGAATATATACTTTAATAAAAAGTATATATCGCTCAATTTCAAGTTGAACGAATCCATTTTTAGTAAGTGTAAAAAAATATTTAATGATGTATATATAACATCTAACAAGATATATGTTATACTTTAGTTTTAACGTGAAACATAGAACTGTATTTTGGACTGAGGAAAAAACTGAGTATAACAACACTCAGTCCCATTAACATGTTGAGTAAGAATTATTGTTAAAAGTAAGATTGGTATATTAAAAATAATGATACGCCCAGTCCAAGATTTTAGCACATTTTCTCATTTTAAACCTTATGCGTTTTAAATCAACTTTTTGGATTGATTAGATGGTGTGATTTTGATTTTATTTTATTAAATTTTTTTTTTATGGAAAAATTATTATTGTTAATATGGATTAGTGGACTTTGCCTTCAAATGAAGTTGCGGAAAGGAACAGAAAATAAAAAGAGTTGTTGGTTGGCGGGAACTGGTGATGCTTGTCTCCGCTTTATCCGACACTCACTTTGCTTCGCTGATGATGTAGCCCTCAAAAATTGTGAAATCCATATGGATCCTCTCATTTTTTTTAAATCCATATAACCCTATGATTTATGGTTTTAATTGATCCACTGCCCTGTTGTTAATGAGATGTAGTTAACTTAAACTACATATGGTTAAATTACCGTATTATCCCCGTCTGTTTCACCTTGGACCACTTGTCTCTTTCACCAAAACAGTTTTTCTTTTTTCATCAAACAAGTTGAATCCTCACCTCTGCAGTCTTCCATACCCCCAATGGTCAAATTAAGACTGTTGGGAGGAGGAAGACTATGATTCCATGGTCATTTGGGGATCATTTTAAACTTTTTTTTTAAATGTCTAGAGGTTATATGAGTGTAATTTAGACCGCTGTTAAGTCAACGAATATTTCATGAATATTCAAACAATTTAACTAGGGAAATATATGCTTAACCATGATAGCGATCTCAACTCTTAATAGCATCTCTTGCCTAAAGGTAAAAATACAAGGCACCTTTACTGGCTGAAAAAACTCATCAACTACGTGTTGCGCTCTTGAATCCTCTGAAGTTGAACACACCAGAGAAGATCTCGTATTTGCATTTGATTGAGGAGTTGCACTGGAAGTACTAGGTGTAACATGCTGCCGTTTTGATTGTCTTCTTTGACGGGGTGCGGGTGCAGGAGTTCTCAAGAATTTCCATGTAAAGATAACTGCAAGCACGAGGCCAGAAAATGCTCCAATGTAGCGAGCATTCTGAAATAGCACCAAATGACAAGAAAAATTAGACAAAACGGTTGTCTACACATCGCAATACCTAATGGTAGACAAACTGCTAAAAAGTGAATATGTCTTACAAGAATATTTCAATCTTCTCATATGCAACCAAAATAAAAAAATATAAAAAAATCTCAAATGCATATTAATTCAGATGTCATCTTCCTGTCTAGATTTAAAACAGAAGGCCTTCTAACTTTAATCAATATTTATTTAAAACCTTGCTTCAAGTAAATCCCCAAATTCAAACCCAATTTCCGCTTAAAATATGGGAATAATTTATTCATATACAAAAACGATTACTGACACTTCAAAGCTTGCTCTAACATAATTCATATACAGAAATGTGGTACGCTGATTTAAAGTGCAACAGAAATCAGGTAAATAACAAGTTCATGATCTGAAAACAAAAATCAAGTAAAATAATTGAGGGACAATATACCATTACGGATACATCAGCCCACAGTAAGAAAAAGAATTGCATTGTTATAGGTGTGCAGCCAAATAATGCTTCTTAAAGAAATAAATCTAAGACCCACCCACTACTTGATGCATGGCTCGGCTAAGAGTGCATACATGTAAATATAACTTAATGAATGATCGCATAGCCATATATAAGGGTGCGTTTGGTTGCGCGATTGCGTAGCTTTTGCAATCGTGCAACCAAATAGTTTTACTGTAGTAGCTTCCTGCAAACAAATTTCAGATAAATGGTATCCAAAAACTGCGATTTGGAAAAACTGGGGGGTGCGCTTCCTGCAAAATCAATTTTAAATCCAGATTTATGCATAATTGGTTTTGCAATCGCAACCAAACACACCCTAGATTAACTGACAATCATGAGAAAGAAATGAAACCACGAAGGATAACTAGAAGTTTTGAAGATACGAGGCAAACTATGAAGCCTGGAAGGCAAGGAGGTGGGGTGAAGCTGTTTATATGTTGTTTTCCTTTTTCTTTCTTTGTACCTTGTTCCCACTTAGTATAATATTATAATTGGCACATTAACTTTCCTCAAAATAAATTGTTTTAAATTTTGGAGGTAAAATCTTCCAGTTTACCTGTGGTAAAGATGAAGTGGCTCTGTTCTAAAAAAGAAAAGGAGGAAGAATGATAAAAGCAAGAAAGGAAAATTCCTTTTGATGGTGCTTTTGGCTGTTTGCTGGTGTCTGTGGCTAACAATAAATTAAGTTTCAGACATCAACAATCCTATTTAGAGAAAACATGGACTTCTGTGATGGTCTTCCTCAATATGTGGTATAAACATGTTGTGGAGGCTAACAACATTAGATTTAGCAGGAAAGGAAGTTTTCAGTGGACTCAGTTGTTCTCGATGGAGTGAGAAAACATACAATGATATATTTCATTACTTAACAGGTTTGATTTCTTCTTTCCATTTTAGATGTAAATGCTTGTTGTCCAAGAAAAATTTAGAAGTATAATCGACACAATGAAATTTACTCACTCTATTAGACAGATATCCTTTAATTATGCTACCATCTAAAGAATACGTTGGTGTTTTAATTTGCAACAAGCAGGACAATCCAACTGCAAAAGGCAGTTCAATTTGCATTTTCCAAGCTCCCGTTCGGTAACCAGATCGGGAAAACAAGTATGAAAAACTTAGAAAAAGTGAACAAAGTAAACTTGAAAAATATTCCATTGGAAAAATTTGCATAGTTACTGGAAGTTTCACGCCCACTGAGAAAAAAAAACACTTATAAAAGTCATGATTAACCAATCACTGTCGCCTTGCATCATTCACTTTATATGGACAATATACGATCAATCAACAACTGGAACAAATTCCGCCACCCAAAAGCTGTAATTTAATTCTTTGCAATAATCCCTCATCTCCTTCTACCTGGGGTTTCCATTTGATAAGATACTCCTATATATCATCTCAAAAGAAGAAAAAAAAACACTATAATTCAACAACCAATTAGAGTGATTTTTAACACTAACATAAATATACTATAATTATGGGCACATTGGAGTACAAGTCAGTATGGGCACTACTGTTTATAAATCTTCAGCAATAGATAACATGATTTATGTCATTTCTTCTGCTGAATTGTAGTAATAATAACATACTGATATGATCCTTGATTTGAATGTCTTTTATTATTTTGAATAAGTCTTTTATTTTAGGATTAGGTCAATTGTTAGCTTATTTGGATAGATGTTTGTTAGGATGTAATCCCTATTTCTATGGGATTGATTATTGAGTCTTGTTTGCTATTTATTGAAGTTATGAATAAAAGAATGCAAGGAGAGAAATTATTAAGCAAAGTGCTCTAGAGCATTAGGAGGCCGATTTACCCTCGAAGTAAATCACTTTTCGGATTCATTTATTGAATTCTAGCTCTTCTTCGAAGAGCAACCTATCACATACACAATAATTTACTTTGTTCGAATCTCTAACAATTCAAAAACAATAGCATCCCAATTTATATACCTAAAATTGCAAAATCGAAATTTTGAAAAGCAATCGTAAATTAAGGTTCAGTCGGATCCAAAATTCGAACAATATCAGAACCAAAGGAAGAGCCGAATCGATGACAGAAAGATTCGATACCTGGAAGGGCGTCGAAAGGATGTTCGACATCTTCACCGTTAGATAAGCCCCCACTCGCTTGATTAGCTGAATCAGCTCCTCCTTCGAAGAATCGGCCATAACGTCTTCGATGATGAGATTTTTCTCCTTCGCCTCGATTAAAACCCTAGATTTCTCGAATCGGACATCAAAGAAAAAACGTCACGTGCGGAGAATTTTAGGAAGAACGAGTGTTTTAGTTTGTAATAGCGTAACACGTTTTGTTAAACGAATTCATCATATATGACAAATTATATGACGTCATGTAGCTGAAAGTCAAAACATTACCATCCCTATCAAAGAGCATCTCCCACAGGTGTCTTCATTTTTTTTTAAGACTTTTTAAATATTTGAAGACCCATCAATTTTAATAGGATTTTCATTTTAAATTTTTGATGTTTTGAAGATCCCTCAACTACAATTGTGGATCTTCAAAATTTATTCTATGAATTTTTAAATCACTATTTTAAATTTTAAAATACTCATGATATACATTTTCTCTTTCATTTTTGTTGTCAATATCTATTGACATTTATGTCTCGAATATCTAATTTGTCATCAAATATATATTCGCATATAAAAAAGTTTAAAATTTCAAACAGTGATCAGTTGAACTTTCACTTGGTGTGAATTGTAACATACTTTTTCTTAAACCCATCTATAATGATACAATTTAGATTCGATTAATCTAACAGCTAAACTAATGGCTCTTAAACTATTCATTTTTTTTTGTTCAATGAATAATTCGATTTTAGAATATTGATTTTGAATAAATAAAAAAAATTCTGAAAATTAACACACATTTGAATAGATGGAAAATGTTTTTAAAACATAAGATAATAAAACCATATTTCGATTTTAAATCACCTTATGGTTTTATTATCTTATGAAAAATATTAGACTCGGTCTTTTTTTTAGTCTAAAACGTAAATCACATATATTTTCATTTTTAAAATAATAAACATCATTTGATGAGGCATATACTTTGATAAAAAAGTAAATTAGTGTACATCCCTCAATTTCGAGTTAAATAAACTTATTTTTAGTAAGTGTGGGAAAAAAATCTAATGAGTTATATATATATCTCCACTAAGAATGTATATGTTTAACTGGATTTCTAATGAAATATACAAAACAACTGCATTTCAGATTGAAAAAAAAAATTGTCACATAGCCCTTATCTTATTGTTGCTATAAAAACATTTATTATTATCATAATATATTTGAGATTTTGATATTGATTTCATTCAGATTACAATGATGAAAATTACAAGATAGTGTCACCCATGAAACATCTTTTCTAATCTTTACATGTTCAATTCTTAGGGTGCGTTTGGTTGCGCGATTGCGCTGCGATTGCGATTGCAGGAAGCTGCGTTTGCAATCGTGCAACCAAACAGTTTTGTAATCGCAGTTTTAAACCCAGCGATTGCATGCAAATAGTGCCCAAAAGCTGCGATTTCAAAAAGCTGAGAAAGTGAGCTTCCTACAGAATCATGTTTGTAATCGCAGATTCCTGTAGAATCAGTTTTGCAATCGCGCAACCAAACGCACCCTTAGACACATTCATCACTAAAAAAACCCCACACAGAAGGCAAGATCACCCAACCGAGCCAGGGGAAGGCAGAGGAGGAGCATCATCGTCGGTGACAGTCTCGATGTCTTCGCCGCCACCGCTACCGCCGACATCATCAAACGAATCATGGACCGTCCGATGATGATGGCTCTTCCGGTCAACCTCAGCCAACCTCAACTCCTTCTCGAGGTGCTCGCAGTAGGTCTTGAAAACAGAGGGACTCACACTCACCTTGAAATCCAGCAAAAACAGCATCTCCAATTCCATCCTGTTCATCTCCCGCTTGGTCACTCCCCCCACCCTCGCAAAGAACTGATTACTATCATGTCTGTCACCATAAAATTGAAAAAAAATAATTACCCCATTGAGGGAGTTACATTATGAAATTCTAATTGATAACTGAGTAGCAATTATATATGTCATGGATGATAGGATATCAAGTTATTCTGTCCAGAAAATTAAATACAAGTATAAAATATAAAAAAATTAACAAGTAGTCTACGTTAGAATCTTAGAATTTATCGACTCTTAACCTCAACACATTTTTGGTAGGCAACTACTGGGACTTATTCTATAACCTCATGGTTGCTCAACGATGAAATTTTTTAATATCAATAAGTATGGATGGAAATCACATCAGTACATACTTGAATGGGCGACACTTATCCATTAAAGGGTTAAAAATATTTAAATCATTAAAAGAACTCTCAGTAATTTACTTTGGTGGACATCACTCATCCAAATACGTTGATGTTCCCATCAATACATGCCGATATAAAAAAATTTCAAAATTAAATACTTAACCGTGTACTTTTCATTTGATTTTTTTTTCTTATACACCTATCATTATTTGTATTTTTATTTATAAATTTTGATGCAAAGAGTGGAACAAAAATTTCCTATTTGTTTCATCAATACGCGGCGGGAGAACCACCACCACCTAGCTGCTCAAATTTTGTTTGAATCCATGGTATGATAGATGATGTTTTCTTAACGCAGAATCTGCTAAACAGGCTTTAAATATGTGATGTAATAGTTGCATCTTTATAAATGTATTAACTCATATGGTTTAAATTAGAAGAGGGACGTGGTTAGACATCATAACTCGCAACTCCTCGTATTTGTATTTCAACTTTCAATAATAAAATCATGATAATAATTTCTACTTTAAAAAAAATCATATGGTTTATATTCATGAATCTAAAATTAAGATATAACTATTTTATATCCCAATAACACTATCCAGTATCCACAATGAATAAACACCGCGAACCACCAAATTAGTGGAAGGCCCAAAGAGACTCACAAGTCGTCAAGCACCTTGGACGCGATGAGGACGCCAGTGACGATCAGGCGGTGGACGTTGGTGGACACGACGAGCGACCCCGGGTGGAGGTGCACGAGACGGTCGACGTAGGCGAAGGCGACGACGAAGCAGGAGGGGCTGCAGCTCGTGAACCTGTGCATCCTCTCCAGGTACTTCGCCACGCTTATCCCGGCGCCTTCGCGCCTCGGAATCCGTGCAAAGCGTCGTCTCCTCCGATCCACTCCTCGAGGAGGTCGTCGTTGCGGGCGATCAGGCGCTCCAGGACCTGTGACAGCGCCGTCAGGACACGTGGCGTCTTTGGGTCGGATTCTGTCGAGTCCCAGCCGCCAACGCCGCCGTCACCGCCGCCAATGG